>SNQJ01S0036725.1:25545-67747 GCA_010110895.2 Picea sitchensis
AGCAACATGTTGTACACAGGTTCTTTGGATGAAACAAACTTTGATAGATATACAGGTTGAGTATGATGAGCCCATTCCAATATATTGTGATAATACAAGTGCCATCAATATCTCAAAAAAATCGGTGATGCACTCCAAGACGAAGCACATTCCAATCAAGTATCACTTTCTATGGGAAGAAGTTGTAGAAAAGAACATCAGAGTTGAGTATGTGGACACAAAAGAACAAGTGGTAGACATCTTTACAAAACCACTTCCATGGGAAGCCTTTGAATATCCTTGCCAAAGACTTGGAGTTATTTCTACTCCAAAAATGAATGCTTTTTGAATGCTTATCTTATATGTCTTAGATGTACACGAGGAAGCACCATAAGAGGACAGTCTGTCAGGGGGAGCAACCCCAGATGGAAAAATACCTTTGCCATTGATGACAAAGGGGGAGAGATTTATCAGATGTAGAGGGAAAATGCATGGTTCCAGGGGGAGCATGAATGATATGATTTAAGTTATGCATCATAGTATTTCCATCAATGCCAAAGGGGGAGATTGTTGATTAAGGTTGGTTGTCATTGATGTCAACCCTTGAAGAAAGCCTCGTAGCACAAAGGTTTAGGTACTGGACCCAATATTGTTTGATGTAAATATGACTCATTATTGTTTTTTCATGGTTGATAAGAAGTAAATATGGATGAACTCCAAAGTAGTCCCCTTATGGTGAAATCCCTCACGGGAAGACGCTTTGTGGAGTAAGAGAACCCATGCTTAATTGTGGAATAATGAGATAAAGGAAAGATAATTTGTTAGGGAAAATATCCTATATGGATAGTGCTTGTCATGTCATTTTTGGTGGTATGTGGAACGTCACATAATTCCTCACGGTTAGAGAGTTATGGCCATGAGAAGTTGGAGACTCGAGGTTTGGGTAATGGACCCAAGTTTATTTGATGGGTAACGGTATGAGTTATGATATATTTTCAGATAATACTATTCTATATGGATAGTAAATTTCATTCCATTTCTATTGGTATGTAGAACGCCACACAACTCCTCATGGTTTGAGAGTTATGGCCTTACAAAGTTGGAGGACCCTCATATGCCATCTAGAAGCCCCAAAAGGTCAAAGTAGTCAAAGTGGTTAAGAGATTTTAAAAGGTAAATAATAAAGTGAAGTGATGAGTGTATTATAATTCAAAGTGAATACAAAATAAATTATTTCAATAATAAATTTAATGGAGAAATTTTATTTCAATAATAAATTTAATGGAGAAATTAGAAGTGGACCCAACCCTAAAATAAGGAAAGTGGGCCAAGTGACCTAGAAGATGTTTTAAGGAAGCTACTTGGAGAGCATAAATAAGAGGCAAGGCTCTCATTTGAATCACACTTGAGAATATTGAATATCTATATGTGTATGAGGTAACCAAGGATATCTAAACTGGAATTCTGAGTGAAGGTGAAGGAAAGAAGGCCGAAATGCAAGGAAGAATAAATTTTGATGCTGTTTAAGGTATGTTATTTACAGGTCATCTCACCATTTTCACTATAAACTTTTTTTCTATAATGCTTCAAACCATGAAATAGATATGAAAGTGATAAAACATAATCTGCCTATCCGTGGGTAAACAATGCGCCTTGTGGGTCTTTGTATTTTGAGATTTACACTCGTGGAAAATAGGGTTTGTGGCCGCCTAAAACTAGTCAAAATCAGTGTTTCTCGGCAACAACGCCATAACTTCTTCATAACAGACCCAATTCGCTGAGACAAATGTGTTGGTTAGGTTACCGTATATAGCATTCTCTTTTGTAACAGCTTCATATCAATTCATCAAACATTTTGTTCGTATATTTACAAGGTCACTCTCTAGAATGTCAATCTCAACAAGGTAATGCCATTTTTGCTATAACTCCTTTCTCAGAGAGGTTCCAAGTAGTGTAAAACTTGAGGAATTGCATAAACACACCTAATAACATTGTATATCGGGCTTACATCTTCATGCATTACAGTTCAAAGTTATGATTACTCAGTTAGGGTTGTTGACTAATCCAAAAACTAGGCATGCGGGAGACTAAAGAAAAGTTTGATGAAAAATGCTAGTCTTTTGTTTTAAAGTCAAGGAAGGTTTGGTGAATGTGATCATATACACTGTGGTCTATTACGTAGCTACAAATAAGATTTGATGATCTAAATTGATGAGGGCTTTTGGTTGTGGTACATGTTGAGTACATGGTTGAGACAAGTAGTTAATGAGTTGGCACACATACATGAGGTGTATAGTTGATGAAGTTGGTACATATTGATGAGTCCATAGTTGATGAGTAGTTGAAACATTATTGGTACATACTTGGTACATGGTTGGATGCACTTTTTTATGGTACAGGTTGATTACAGGTTAGTGCATGGTTGATGCACTTGTTTATGGTACAAGTTGATTACAGGTTGAGGTACATGTTGATTCATGGTTCAGATTTATTGGTACATGTTTACAATGGTATATATCACAGTGCTAGTGTGACAGTGGTTCCATCATTCTACTTCTACTTCAGGGTGGCAGGACGGGGCAAGGATAGGTGGTTGTAGCCGGAGAACATTGGGGGTTGTGGCCTCCTTCTGGTTGTATCCAAAGAATTGGGGAGTTCGAGCTTCCCTCAGGTTGTAGCCTGAGAAACTAGGGGGTTGGAGCCTCCTTCTAGTTGCAGTTGGAAAACAAAGGAATTTGGTGCTTCCAATGAATGTAATTCTTCAAGACATATAAGAAAAAGAATTTTGTGGTTTTCTCCCAATTTGGGTTTCCACGTAAAACACGGGTGTACTATGTATGTGTGTGATTGTTTATTTCTTACTATTCATTATTGGATAATAATTCTACATTGATATATTATTTGAAGAAAAAGGATTATAATTATGCTATTACTGATTCAACTCCCCTCTCAGTAATCCAACAAGATCAACCTCCGTAATCTGAAAAGTACTCGCCCAACTCAGTCTAATCGGGGTTGTTGATCTTCCAACCTGACGAGATCAACGACATTGGTGAATTGCGGGTCGCGAACTAGCGCGTCTGTTAATTTCACCTTCACGCTCCATAATGATTCCTAGCCATCGATTTAATCGAGTGACTAGTGTTTGATTCGTTAGCTCCAGTGGGTCTTTGAGTTGATTTGACGATTGAGATAGATTCTCCTCCCGATGAATGACTCACATCCATCTTGACTATCAGGTTCTTAAGTCATCTATGACTCTTGTTACTCTGGTAGTTCAGGTAACTATGACTATCATGAAGTTTGACATCTCAGAGCTTCGAACTCCCGAAGTTCCGAAGCCTTCATGAGCTAACTCCTTTTAGTGCAGGGTTCCTATACCCAGGTCACATGGACCTTTAGATGACTCTCAGGCTATGAGCTCTACTCTTTAGTTGGGTTTTGACTAAGTCCGTGGGTGCGAAATCAAGGTATTTCAGACTACTGGTTTGAAGGAAACACCTTCCTAGTTCCCAACACCTTAAGTTTTGAAACTAGGCGGTGTAAACTCGTGAGGTTACCGAGACGATAACAATACCCAGAGGCTTGCTCCAATTTTGGGGATGTGAGATAGCTCCCTGGGGAATATACCTTTGAGAAATAAACTGGGGCACATGGGAAAAAAATAAGCACAAGTCCTCAAGGAAAACAACATATATACAAAATTTAACCTTTTCAGTGCATAACCATTTATAAATAAGTAAATACATGCATGCAACTACTAATTCCCAATTCAACGCATAAACTATGGAAACAACTATTAGAACCAAACAACGTGAAGTGATTGCTCGAAAGGGTGCCCATTTCCACCCAACCATAGGCTCAGTCACTCCTAATGGATTTACCACTAGCCACCCCCAAGCTAGACCACGATGCTTTTTTATTGGATATCTTCTTCCAACTCAGAAATAGATAGGTATGAAGGTTACTCTCCTTATCTCGTATCAGTCTCTATTTCCCATGATCAAACACACTCTTTTTTTTCACAATTATTCTTCGAGTCCCAGAGATTCTGCGCTCATCTATGCACTCTTCGCAAATCCCTCCCTCCCTGACCCCCATGCTTTCCTTTCTTGCCTTTTCCCAACAATATTGCGTGTGGCCCGAATTCCCAGTTCGTGGTAAGTTTTGGAAGCCTTACAGATGGGCAGTCTACCCCATCCCCTCATTAACTCTTGAGGAGGTCTTCCCACCTACTAGCCTGACTGTAATTCATTCCTGGGTCAGAGGTTTGTTTTGATCCTGAGCAATTAAATACAACATAGTACTAGTTCGGTAGAGGTTAACGAAACCATTCCTGGTCCCCTCCACCATCTTTTCATAGAATTCATGGTATTTTCTTATCACATCCCCTTTTCAGTAGTCATGCAACACATATCCATTTTCTATTAAAATAAAAAAATTTACATTCATCGACCTTTTATACAAAGGTCCATCAAATCAAACATTCACACCTTTGAGTTTTCCATATTTCCTTGGCCAATATAGTTATATTTACAAACTGGGGGAAATAGGGTGTTACACTTTGGTTGTTTCAATGGATAGAACGAAGCAAATGGAGTCCATATTTTCTATAGGAGAAAAGATCTCATCATAATCTATCCCGCGAATCTGTTGAAATCCTTTCGCAACTAGTCTTGCTTTATACTTTCTCACCTGAACATGTGTTTCCCTCTTGGTCCTATAGACCCATTTGCATATGAAAAGTTTCCTCCCTAGTGGAAGTGGAACCAAATCCCAAGTATGATTCGCTAGGAGTGATTCATACTCCTCCTGCATAGATGCTTTCCATAATGGATTGTTCACTGCCTCTCTGTAGATCTGTGGATCAGAGGATTGAACCATATAGCAATGCAATAATATTGTTGGTTGAGAAGATGACAGTACATGAGAAGGCTCCTCATGTTGATATCGAGTCCTCCTCGAATCCAATGGATTCCCTACAAGGGAACTCACTTCCTGAAGTGTGGTTTATGCCCACTTGGGCATCTACTGAAGTTCCAGCGCTAGATATACTACCTACTCAATTCCATGTAAAAAATATTTTGAATCTGATTCTGAATATGTAGCATTTGAGTGTATGGAATAATCATCTGTAATGTATGGAACTGATGGAAGCACAAGAGTCTCTGCATGTTGCACTGGAGGTGCATGCAAAGGACTCTTCTCAAACTGAACATTGTGCTCAATGATGAGCCGATTTGTAGAGGGATTAATCAACCTGTATCCATTCACATCATCTAGATATCCCACAAATATGCAAGGTGTGCTATGTGGATCTAATGTTTTCCTCTTATCAGAAGGAATATCGGCCCATGCAAGAGATCCAAATATGAAAAAGTGTGTGACATTTGGTTTGTCACCTTTCCAAGACTCAAAAGGTGTCCTGTCCTCAACAGATCTATGAGGAGATATGTTTTGGATATAAGAAGCACAATTAAGTTCCTTAGCCCAAATATTAGAAGGAAGAGACCTTGCATGCAACATGAAATTAGCCATCTCCTTGAGAGATATGTTGTTCCTTTCAGAAACTCCATTCTGTTGTGGAGTGTATGGAACTATATGTTGCAATTGGATACTAGCCTCACTACAAAGATTCTGAACATCTCTTTTGATATACTCTCCCCCATTGTCTATACGGAGCATCTTTATCTTCTTCCCAGTCTATGTTTCTACTAGAGATTTAAAGTATTTGAGATTCCCAAAAACTTCAGACTTTTTCCTATGAAAATAAACCCAAGTATAGTGTGATTAATAATCAATGAATGTAAGGACATACCTTGCTTTATTGATGGACAGGTGTGGAAATGGACCGATGATATCACTATGAACAGGCTCCAAGGAAGAGGAGGATCTCCTTTCCTTCCCCTTTTCAAAATTCTCTTCAATATGCTTTCCAAGAATGCATCCTTCACAAAACCCTTTAGAAAAGTAAATATCTGGAAAGCCTTTGACCATTCCTTGCTTGGAAAGTCGTTGCATGTACCTAAAGTTTAAATAACTAAATCTCTCATGTCATACTCTACTACTATCATCATAATGAATTAGTAGTAAGGATGAGTTATGGTCAACAAACTTAGTGAATTTATACGACCTTGATTTGTGATCTACCTCACCAATTGCAATAATGGAATTGTCATGCATGTCAAGTACAAAAACTAAATATGATGTAAATTCAACATTTTTACCTATCTGAGTGATTTGATAAACTGAGAGTAGATTTATAGAAAGCTTTGGAACATCTAAAACATTCTCAAAACTTCCATTATGGATTTCCACTCTTCCCTCTCTTGTTACCGCTATTGTAGTATCATCCCCCCTGAGAATAGGGGGTCTTGAGCATGAACTCAAAGAAGTGAAAACTTCCTCTTTTGATGCCATATGATGCGATGCACTAGAATCTATAATCCATGAATCAGATGACGAGTTAATTGCAACAAGAGCATGATGGTTACCTTTCTTAGACACAGGGTCTCATTCCTTTTTATTCTTGGCTCCTTTAGGAATGAAGTTTCCAAAGTTTTTATGTTGAAGTACCTGAGTCATTTGATCGATTTGTTTCTTCATGCATGTGGATTCTTCATGATTTGGTTTATTACAGTAAGTGCACTACTTTTCGTGCTTCTTCTTCTCTTTGGAACCTGAACCTGAAGAGTCTTTGGAACCTAAAGAATCCTTGATGGGTTTGGAATATCCCTCCTTCTTTGGCTTTGGATGTTGTGATTTCCCCTTTCCTTTATGTTTCGATGATCCTTTTCCATCATGCACGGTGAGTTTATGTGCTTTTGGATCCTTGATTAGGTCCATATGAATGAGTTTTTCCTATTCATGTGTGAGAGAATCAATTAATTGATTCATGGTAGGCATCTTCTAATTTGTTCCCGTGAGATATCTTCCAGAATGGAAAGTGGAGACATAGACAATATATTTTGGTCCTAGGTTAGCCAAGATTGTTAGAATAAGTTGTTCTACTTGTGTAGACTTAACAATACCATAATATGCCAAGATCAATATCAAATATTTAAACTTGGTAAATAAATCCTGCAAATTATCAAAGCATTTAGTATCCAAGGTATTCAACTCTATCTCAAGCATATGACCTCTCATCTCATCCTGTTTTCCAAAGAGACATTCCAAGGTGGTCCAGATCGCATTTGGATTCTTGCATGCAACAACATGAAACCAAAAATCAGTTGAAATCAATTCAATAATAAGTCTCGTGGCCTCATCCTTTCAGCTTGCCAATCTGGTCTTCTCAATTGTTGATGTAGGTTTTGTTTCTGTCCCCATCGTCAAATTATACAATCCTTTCCTTTTGAGTTGGAATTCAGTCTTGGGCTTACAATAAAAATAATTGTATGGTGTGAGGATTAACACGAAGTTTGATTCTAGAATTGGTGTCGTGTCCATATCTCCCACTGTGTCTAAGAACCCCTAAATTTTACTCTCAATCTGCAAGTGAAAAATTGAGAAATCACTGCAGAAAAGGGCACTTTACAAGGTGATCTCACCTTTCCTTAGGACACAAAGCAACCAGGTCGTACTTTTCTAGTGTATTGGCCATGACCACTCTAGATTTGGAAATATCATAAGTCTAGGTGCAACGATCGCTTCTTTCGATAGGGAGAAGGTGTGATGGTCACACTTTACACTGATTTTTCTCACTGAAACTTTGATTTTCCTTATTCTCTGGCTTGCTCCAAGTAGCATAGCTTTGATACCATGTCAATGTTTCATCGAAACCTGCACATGATATCTAGCTAAATAAAGTACAAACAAATCTTATCAAGAAAGGACGAGAGATTCAACATGGAAGAATGAGAAAATATATCCACACTTCTCCAATGAGCTAATTGATGATAATCATTGTGATACAATGAATCAGTGGAATACACTCATATATAGGAAAGAAATTTCCATAATTAAGAAAAGAAATAAAGCATTTGGTTCTCCTTAGGAATGCATGCATGCATAATAGTGATGATCTAAATAGAAAGTCTTAAATAGAACTAGCCAGTTAACTCCCACTGAACTAGTGTGTTGAAAATAGAAATTTCTCCAACAGGTCATGGTTTCAACTAGTTCATAGTTTTAACTCCCCCCAAAAAAGTGGTGCTACTGGTAGAATCACTTTTCTATTCAAGGGTCAATTTAAGGGTTCTCTCTAAGGCTGGTATTTCAATCGATTACAAAACATTCACAATTTCAACCACTTCTTAAAAAAAAAGGTACTACCAGTAGCACCACTTTTTGAAATAGGAGTAAAAATAGCCACTATGAAAAAATGAGAACTCTAGAGAGTTCTCATTAAGTTGGTAAAATTGTTTTGTTTTAATTTTTCTTTTCCATTTTCTCTCTTTTTTTTTTTTGTCTTATTCACTTTACATTGAATTGTATTTTACATAGTTTATTAACCTTCATAAATTACCAAATTAACTTATAGGTAATAAGTTTTACAACCATGTGTTGGTTTAGATCCATTTTGGATAAACTATGGGATAATAGTTGATCTTCTTTCATTCCCACTTGATCCTCGTGCATGCCATACTTTGGTGAAGTCCATCCCTAGATGGACATGCACCAATCCCTCAAATATGTACTAGGGTGTCAATCCCTTAGTCTTTCCCTTCAAGAATGCAAGAAAGAACTGGAAGTTCCACATATTTTATGTACTTATCATGATTAAAGTGAATTCACTAACTCGTCTCACTTGGCACATGGAAACCCAAATCAACATAAGTGGATACCTGATGTTATTTCATACTTCTTTTAATTCCTCATGATTTATTCTAAGGATATTGTCCATGTGATCTACTTAGTTAAATAGTTTCCCTTCTTTGACTATATTTTTGATAGCCTCCAACATATGTAGCTTCACATATGATGTTGGACTAGAACTAGTGAAACATAAAGTGACTATTACACATGTCCATTTGACATGTGCCTCTAATACTTGGATAATAAATATCCCTTTGAAGTTTTTGGTATTAGTCCCTCCAATAAACTTTTGTAACCGGGTTGATGAGTTCTTTGTATTTGGTACAAGTTCTCCCTTTCTTGGAAATCATGTGATTCAATGGATTAGACCAGCCATGATTTGTATTGGCTAGTTGATCCATATTTTTCAATTGTGATATTTGG
Organism: Picea sitchensis; assembly: GCA_010110895.2. Classification (NCBI taxonomy): domain Eukaryota; kingdom Viridiplantae; phylum Streptophyta; class Pinopsida; order Pinales; family Pinaceae; genus Picea; species Picea sitchensis. Next base: position 34,705 of record SNQJ01S0036725.1, read on the forward strand.
TGATTATAAGCTTGGTTTCTTCCCCCTTAAGATCTAATATTTTTTTTTCTATGAGGGTTTCATTCCTCCATTTACCATTAACAATATACCACTTTTTAAAATTAATCTAGTGTTGCTCCCAATCTATCTCCTCCATATTGGCTTGTCCTCTGTTCTCCATTCTAGCCTCTAATTTCAACATAGGTTTCTTATTGAACCTCTTCTTGGTTTTAGGTTCAACCATTTTAAATTTCTATGCTTCAGACTGGATATTTCCCCTCTAACTTTTGACACCATAGTTTTTTCCTGGGTTATGGATTTTCTATTTCTTTATGTAGTTTCTAGGTTGATTGGTTGACTATGGATATATGCAAATAAACTAGGGTTCGATGTGGCTTGAATTCTCTCAGACTTAGCAACATTCAAGTTTATAGCTTCTATAAACATTTCATAGACCATTTTGGTTGTATTTATAGGAAAGTTGTGTGGGTTAGTGCATTGGTCGCTCATGTGCCTATCAACTTGAAAATGCAGTTCATTATTGTCACAAATAAAGTGTTTTTTTTTTTTTTAAATCGAGGTCAACTTCCAATACAGTTGACCAACTTGTGATAGATTCTTTTGTCTCAATCAACTAGCTTGTGATCAATTAGTTCTACTTTTCGACCAAAATTTATTTTCTTTGGTGATTTTTCCTTGCACATCTTAATCGCTGGTGAATCCTTTTGTCTCATTTCTTACTTTGTATGTTGTTGATTGACTTGGATCTACAATTTCCTAGGATGATTTATTTCCTTCTCTTTTGTTTTTTCTTCCTTTTTTCTACCATGTTGGTGTTCTTCACATTGAAATTGTTCCTTGCTACATCATTCATATTTTCTTGTTTGGTCCTAGTCAAGTATCACGATCTTTGAGTGTTTATTCTTATTGTTTGTTCATAATGGTTAATTATTGTTATTTAAATTCCAATCTCTTGATGGTGTTTTACATGACTTTATCCTAACTCACTATTTTAGGCCCCCCCCCCAAAAAAAGAATCTACCCACTAGACAAGATTGTTTTCAAGTAATTTCCTACCTAATGGAACCCCTAAAGGTTTTTACCATTAGAATTGACTACCTTGATGAGCAGTTTCCCTTGGAGAGTTCTAAGTTTCATTTCTCCAATAGACCTTATGTCTTTAATTACATATGGTCCTAGCTAATCCATTCCTAATTTCCATGATTTTCCTTTGACTTTACTATCATATAGAAGTACCAAGTCTCCAATGCCAATTTATTTATTCTTTATGTTTCTATCATGGCATGCCTTCTTTTATTTTTTTTGAACTTATTGGTGCTGGAGTGAAGTCATTCTTTCTTCCTCGATATTATTCAACATTCCATGGATTTGTTTGAGTCATATTATAGTACTGATGTTATTATTTCTACACTGGCTCTAAAATGTAGAGGTATTAAAGCTTCTTGTCCATAGACCATCTTAAAGGGTGTTTGGCCAATCAACCTCTTATATGTGGTTCTATATGTCCTTAGAAAAATAGGTACCTTGTCATCCCAATCCTCTTTGTCATCCCCACATATTTTTTTGGGTATTTTATGTAGGGTTTTCTTGAAGGAATCTATTACTCAATTTGCTTGCGGATGATAGTATTCCTATGGTCAATAAGGAATTCCTCCATTATTATTTTTATGGTATCATTCACAAAATGGGTTCCTTGATAACTTATTATTGTCAATGGGAATCCAAACCTTGTGATGATTTTTTCATAAGTAAATTTGGTTGCCACTTATTTTGTGCAAGTTTGGACTAACTCTGCCTCTTCCCATTTAGTTAAGTATTTGACCGCTTTTCTATTGTATATGCTTCCTTTCCTTTTTCCTCCTTTTGGGAAAGGTCCCACAAAGTTTCATTAGGGGAATTTTGAAGTAAAAAATGGGCCTAAAAAAATGTACTATCAAAATCATCTTTAAAAGAACCAATAATATAATATGATGTTGTCAACTATAAGGGTAAATATTTTTGGAGGGAAAGTAAGAAAACTAAATTGTTAATAATATTTTCAACTTATATCTCTATAGGTTAACTCAAATTCCAAGTGTAGGAACTTGTTCGATGTAGAATTAAATTCCTTATCCAACAAGTACCCACTCGACATACTTTTGATACACCCATAGTGAGATAAACTGAAAATGCATGAAAACATATGTTTCATTGAAAATAAACACATTTTTGGGTATTTCCAGTTTATCTCACTAAGGGTGTATCAAAAGTATGTAGAGTGTGTACTCATTGGATGCAGAATTCAATTCTACACCCAATGGGTTCCTACACTTGAAATTTGATTAGGCCTGTAAGAAAATAAGTCAAAAATACAATGAAAAAAGGTATTTTTCTTTCTTTCACTTTGAAAAATCATAACTCTTATTTTATTATTTTAACTATTATTTTATTGTTTTCTTTAGGAGGCCCATCTTAGACCTCAAAGTTTCCCTAATGATAGCTTATATTAATTCAAAAGGGAGACTTATATTTACCAAATGTAAAGGCATCTCATCCTTCCATAGTGGTAGACACATCCTCTAGCACTTATCATGCTTATTTACAATTTCTCTACAATCCCTATGTAGTGTGGGCCATCGTAACCCCACTTGCAATATATTTCTAGTTGTAGTATCTACATGAAAAATACTTTATATAGGAGCAATAGGTGCCTCCTCAATTATATTATTCATCTCATTCTCTAAGACACATCTACTTAATACATAATTTGGTCTTAATTTATACAGATACCCATTTATTAGAGTAGCTTTCATGGCAAGTGTTTTTTTCTTTTTCTTTGGTAAACTTTTAGGTGCCTTTCCTTTCTACAAAATTGGTGAATTTATTCTAGTTCTCTTGGTGTAGCCTCAACTTTAAATAGGTGAGAATCTAGGTGGTCATCATAGATTCCTATTTCTTCTTCCCTGGTTTCTACTCTTGATAAATGATATGGCCCTACACTATTCTTTCTTGGTCGAACAATCACCTTAAATTCAAATTCTTGAAACAAAAGAAGCCATCTATAGATTCTCTGATCCAGATTTTATGAGAAGAAATAAATGAATCCAGATTATTATCAAAAGATGCTTAAAACAAAATTATGTATATATAGTAAAACTAGTTTCTATTCAATGAGGAAATAAGCTAAAACTGTACGAAAAACAAGTTTGCTAGAATGGTGGTGGCTTATCTCTGAGAAGAGATGTGACGGCTATGCTCATTTGAAAGAAGTTAATTACAATGAGGCTCTGAAAGCCTTTTTACAATAAATAGGAATGTCAAAAACCCTAGACATCCAAAAACCTAACTTTAGGAGATGAAGTGCCAAAAGTCATGTGGGCCCCGTTTGGGTAAGTTAGCACATCAACTTCCCAAGGTCGTAACTTTTGCATACGATCTCTGTTTTAGGTGCACGATAGCCCATTGGAGAGATATATCCAAGGAATACAAATGTTTCCATAAAAATATGACTCCATCTACAATCTAGTTGTTGTGAGCCCTAAAACATTTGTTTAGGGCCTGAAAACGACCCCGGAAGTCAAAGACCCGAAAACTACAAAAAAAATACCAAACTGGAAAACTGCCAAAATGAGCCAGTTGGAATAGGTGGGAGGCCACTAAAATACATATCTATCAATACTCCCCCATTAGGAAGAAATGGTATCCATTTCATTGAGTTCCCCCATCAAATGAGGAATTTTTTGTTGAATTTGGCCCCAAGTGAGCCACTTTCCTTGGTGCAGGAGATGCCCTGCTTTAACAACTTGATAAAGTTGGATCCTTTGCTGGTGAGTTTGCTTGACCTGTTTGTCCACAATATGATCATTGAATTCCTATTGTATTCATTTGAGGTTGAGCTCTGTTGGTTTCAGTTGTTCTGCTATCTCTGAGGTGTCCAATAATGGTGGGAAATAAGGTCGAAGGAGATCCACGTTGAACACTGGGTGCAGACAAAGGAAAGAAGGAATGTTGAGCTCAAAATAATTATCACCCACAACCTTGGTGATGGTGTACGACCCATAACGGAGTGGGAGAATCTTCCACTGGGGCCCTGTAAAGCATTCTTTCTGCAAGTGAAACCAAACTTTGTCGTCCACCTGAAACTTATGTGGCACCCAATGTTGATCATGGCACTGCTTGTAATTGTCATTGGACTTTTGTAGGATATCCTAAACCTATTGGTGGATGTGATGGACCCTCTCAATGAACCAAGTGGATTTGTTAGTTTCAATTGGAGCAGGATATGAGTCTGTCGAGGTGACCACAAGGGGTAGTGCAACATCTATGGGACCCAATGGTTGGAATCCCAACCCCACCTAAAAGGGTTGTGGTCTATTGAGCTATTCAGGGCTTGGTTGTAGCTATGATGGACATAGGGAAGACTCTCATCCCATGTGTGAGGGTTCTTGGAATTATACATGTATAGGATATGTACGATCATTTGATTTACAACCTTGATGTTTCCATCTGTTCCGGGGTGGAAGGTCATGGATTTGGTGAGCTTGGTGTCCATCAGTGACCAGAGGCTTGACCAGAATATGCTGAGAAATTAACTATCCTAATCTGAGAGAATGGTTTGTAGGATTCAAAAATGTACCTAGAATCGTTCAAAGAAGAGCTTGGCAGTGGCCTCTGCTATGATGCTCTTCTTGTAGGCGGCCAGAATCACCATCTTAGAAAAGTGATCAACAACCACAAAAACACAACCATTTCCTCGCTTGGTGGACGGGAGGCCCGACATGTAGTCCATTGATATGGATTCCCATGGCCTGTCAGGAGTAGGCAAAGGGGTTTATGGGCCCTATTTCTTAGTGGTCAGTTTGGAAATAGCACATGCATTGCAGGACCTGATATACTTGCTGACCTCCTATCGAAGTTTCGACCAGTACAAATGTTTCTGCAGCATTTCCACTGTCTTTTCGATGCTGAAGTGTCTTGCCACCCAAATGTAGTGGGCTTCCCAGATCAGCTTCACTCACTAGCTTGATGAAACCCAGATATGTCCCAGATGGCACAACATCCCATCCTGAAGATGGAAATTAGTGACAATTGCGTTTGCGCCCAACATTTGGTAGGTGGTGGCGAAGTCTGGGTCTGTCTCATAGATTTTGAGCCATCAATAGGTCTCATGGCCACTAGATTCTAGCACCATGGTGAGTGTCTCTATTGGCAGTATTATAACACAATTAGTGATGCAGTTGGTGCTTCTTGTTTTATACTAGATGTTGAGGTGGAATTGTTGCAAGTATGTGGACTACTTCTGATGGCAGTCATTTTGCAATTTTTCTTGTGTCTACATGAACTATAGTGGATTATGATTAGTGTGGATGGTTGTCTCCTTCCCAAGAATGTAATGTCTCCACTGGAAGTAGGCTTTCACAATGGAGTACATATCTTTGTCATAAGTAGGGTACTTACGGGCAACATCTGATAGTGTTTCACTATGATAGATCACGAGGTGGTCGTGCTGAGTGAAAACAATGCCCACAACATAGTCTGAAGCATCTGTCTCAATCTCAAAGGGTTGTTGCAGGTTTGATAGTGAAAGTACTAGGGATGATCACAAGTGTTGGTTCAAATCATTGAACTCTTGTTTTTGGAACCGACCCCACACAAATTTATCCTTACCACGACCCCTAGTTACTTGCTTGATATCCCATGCAATTGTTGGATTTTCAATGAGCTATGGCTCATGTATCCTCTTTCAATTTTATGTTTAGATATTACTTGAACCATAACTACTGCAACAAACTGAGATCACAAGAAGAATAACCATACACAACTACACAAGAATTATCCTGGGAAACCCTTCTCAAAAACGGAAGAAATCCCAGCCAATCCTTCGCTATATTCCTCAAGAGAAACACCTCCCACACCATCACCACACCTAGCATAAAAGAGTGTGTTGTAATTCTCATAATTTCAAACCACAAATTCTGAAATCATGAGATGACACAATGATAAGTGTGTTTCCTCAATGGGGATTCACCTTTATTTATATAAAAATTGTCACATCAAATGGTGTGTCTTTTGGCACAATAGAGCCGACCTCAATAACTCAAAATATAATTAATAATTACCATATTAATTATCTTTTACATTAATTATCAATTACATTAAGGTAGGGTTGACCTATACCCTTTACATTAAAATTAGGGTTACAGGTAGGTTTGACTCTTGAAAATATAGAAAGGGATCTCATACACCCACTAGTGCTCAACCACTAGGGGCACATCCATAGGGATGTCCATATCTCTGGCTCACTACATTACACAGAAGAACCACTCTCACTAGTTCTCAGCTAATAGGATCACGTTCACATGTGCTCTTCCATAGGCACGTCCACTCAACAGATCTTCTTTCCCACTACATTACACAGGAGAGTCATCTGGAGTTCATCATCAACTCTCTGCTTAGAGGAGGTTAATACATCATATTCATCTCTGTCTCATGACGATGCACCCAACTCTTTGGGAATTCACACATTCACCTTGTGCTCATCCACAAGCATGTCTAACTCTATAGATATCCTTTCTCACTACGTTACACAGGAGAATCATCTGGATTCTCTATAGATATCCTTTCTCACTACGTTAAATAGGAGAATCATATGGAGTCTCACATTGTCTCAAATATCTAGAAGTGAGGAGGCCATCTCATCGCTCTAGCCTCTATCTCATATAGGGAAACCACATACCCCTCTCGCTCTCGTGTTTGTGTCCTAAGCATACCGTCTCATTATAAATGCGAATTAATCAACATCATTTCAAATTAGGGAGGTATCTCCATTTTAGCCAAGTGTTATCACTCCAAGAAACCCCTTTTGTGGTTGTAGACCAAAGGTGCTTGGTAACTTAAGAAATAAATGTTTTTGTATTTTGTAAAGGTGGATCAATGGGATAACTCAATTCAACTTATGGTATTCAGACATCAAAATGGTAAAAAAATAGTCAGTGCTCTCCAAGATTGGTTGGACAAGAAGATAGATTTCGCTGGATGAAGAAAAGATGTCATAAACCAAAGGTGCTGTGGTCTAATAACAACTAAAGAGACCGCATTATAATGTCATGAACCAAACAATAGGATACCAACTATTCAAGGTTTGACAACAATATAAATCGCGGAAGAAGAAATATGGAAAATTGACACCAAAATGGAAAGAAACATGTGATCTATATTAGCAAATGAAAAAGTCTGGGCAATAAAGAGCATTACCGTATCCGTAATCAACCCCTTGTTTGATATCAAACGTACTTATAGCCTTTATTAAATGGTTACACTGTGATCCTAAACATTGATCCGTTATTTAATAAAACAGCTTCTATTCTACTTAAACAACTATGAAAAATAAAGTCTTCTCAATAACATAACTGAGTATTCGAATTATCTTCAGCATAAAAAAAATCATCATTTGCTTCCTCCAGCTACCAGCATCTGCGATGTAGTGAGGTAGCGTGACATCTGTGCGTGATTGTTCCATTTCCCCAATATTTATGGCCGAGTTTTAGGATATGGTGTTGAAAGTGTATCCAAAATTCCTAGAATACCTGAGTTTGAACTTTTTGCATGCAATTTAATGATCCATTGATGCTACTGCATGTATTCAAAACACGCTGGAAAACAAACCGGCTAAGCATTTTGTCCTCAAAACTCGGTCGCTAGACGCTTTCAACAACGCAATCGCTTGAAACTTTCACGGGTTAGTTTTTGAAAGCTATCGCTTTCAAAAGCTAACGTAGCGTAAATATTAGCCTGGCGCTGTTGGAAGTCCCGATATGCACAAAAGGAGTTTTTGCCTTCAAAATTTACTTCAAACCAAAATCAATTAACACCTGACTTCTCACCTTGCATATTGGATCACACCGGAAAGCAAGAACTTCGTAAGTCCGGATGAGGCCTTTGTTTTAGCTTTAATAAACTCCTCATTCGCCTTTTGTGCTCTGCAAGTAATCTTAGTCACGGCATTGTTACGAGCTTTTCCTTCTTTTCTCTCTTTTAACGCCTTCCCACAACCTCAACAGATTCGTCTTGGCAAAGTTGTCAGATAACTTTTTATATCTATCTTTAATTACTCGCTTCAGAACTTCCTGTTGAGCAATTTCCTCTTTGAGGTGTTTGATTCTATGGGATTTATTTGATCTAGGGTTTCTGATCTATCTTTTGCCTGCTTGACTTAATGTTTCATAGTTTTGAGCACATTCTACAGATTGATCAAAGCCCTTGATGGCATAATCATCTTCTGCTCGTGACTAACTGAAAGTAGGGTACCGAGGATGTTCTTCCCTCGTATCGCTGGTGTAGGGTGACCTCGAGTCCCGCTATATAGTCGCCTGTGGTCACTGGAAATTCACTTCCTTTCAAACCGTGAGGTTTCACCCCATACATTGTCCTCCTGCTGCGCCGGTATGGCCCTTCTTCACGTCATTCGAGAGAGGCTTTCTTCTTGATCCCCATCCTGCTCAATTGCAGCTTTGATTTTGAGTTTCAAACCTTCCCGCAGCTAGGAAGTGTTCCAACTTCTCCCCTGCTGTTTCACTCCCGCGCAAGGTTTTATACGCCTAGGTGACAGAGAGTCCATTTAATGCTCAAAGGTTGAGTTCAAATTCTATTGAAGACTTTAATCAAACTGTGGTAAAGAAAGTAAGGTAGATTGATTGGAATTTTGCCTTTACTCCTGTGCTTTGTGCTTATATCATCCATCTTTCAAATAGAACTTGAAATCCCGCTTTTGTACCGCGGGTTTTAAAACCATCTTTGACTACCATCGGTAACCCCGTAGCCGCCGGGCGATAAGCTTTCGCTCTTACCTTGATTTTTACAGAACCCACCCGAGCTCTGATGCCATCAAATGTCTTGGCGAAGGCTTCAGCTGTGTCCTGGTGAGACCCAACCTGTAATCTTTCAGCGAATTCCATGCACCTTGCATTTGAAAAGTGCTTCCGGATCTCGGGATGTGATTCCAGAAAATATAGATTGCTGAGTTCTCGTTTTAGCAAGAGGCCACCGCGTTTTTTTTTCACCATTCTGCTGCTCCGGTACTTGACCACTGTAATTCCTGTGACCTCTTTAGTCGAACTCTTGTTCTGCACACAATAAAGCAACACTTCACTCAGGCCGGGTCAAATGAAAACCTTTGAGTGTATTTTGGAAACAATCTGTGATATGAAACATCTGTTTGATTTGATGGTGTCAGACCCTCTCAACCTCATCCGTATTCGCGGAATGCAAACTTGCCATTTCGGGTGCGATGATAGTTGCGCGTGGGTTCAAGAAAGATTTCAAATTACCGTCATATCCTGGTACACAAGCTTGAACTTGTATGATTGCCCGCTTCCACCATCGCATGTCTCGGATCTTGTTTTGACGCGGGGGTGATCACCTCATAATTTAATGCATGCGTGGATAATGAGCACGCGATTCCCGCTTCATGCAGCAACAATGCTTGAGAACATCTCCGCTTATCACGCTTGATACTTTCACCATCACGCGACTCCTTTGAAAACCCCCGTTAGCTGCGAGGGAGTAATTTCACGTCACACCGCTTGATAGATATCACCTTAGCCGCGGAGAGTGAAACAGTGTGCCACATCACTTGAAATGTTCCTTATCAGGAAGTAATGTGATTTTCCACAAGCATACCACGGCGAACCGTCTCACAACTCATATGGTCACTTTCCACGGGGCCGCTTTTAACTGGATAGCGAAAACGACGCCCTTAGTCGTTGAAAGTGAGCACTTTCCACAACGCACAATGAACCTTTGAAAAGACGGCAAGTAATGTATGTACCGCATTTTGAAGGAGAAGACTTTATGGATCAATTACTTCCTAAGACACACCAAACCAAAATTTTTCTCAACTGTAAAACTCAAAAATGACTTGAAGACACTATCTAAAGTTATGATATCAACCCAAAACTCGGCCGAAGCGATCTAAGTTTCATTTTTGGGAGTTAACATTTGGCTAAAACTAGGATGGGCATCAGTGAGGTGATTCAAGAACTCCAAATAGACTCAGTAGCCTTATTGAAATCTCAAAACTAGTTGCTAGTTCCATTGGGCATGGAGTTATTGAATGACAAAGTAAAGAAAATAGAACTGAAAAAAAATATACAATAGAACCCTGCTTCACAAGAAGCCTTATGATAAATAGATCTTCAGGAAGCGCTTGTTGAAAGGGCCCCCTGATACTGGTTCGCCTGAAAGAGTTTGAAGAACTAAGGTGTTGTTCTGGTGCACTTATGCTACGATAAAAGGACCTATCCAAAGATCATCAAATTTTCCGTGCTTCCCCTTATCTCCGCCCCTTTGCCGCATCCCAATTTTAAGACTATATCCCCTGTTTTGAAGACATCCGATTTGGCTTTCTTGTCGAAATTTCGTTTGATCATTTCATGATGCAATTGAGCTCTTTCTAAGAGTTGGTCTCTATCCAGTTGTAGCTGTACCAAATCATGAATCCTCCTAGTCAGATCATTTGGTTCCTCATCCGCTTCCTCAGAATAATTCTTTGCAACCGGTAATGCGAAATTTAACAGAAATATGGCTCCTCGCCAGAATCATACACCAGCTTGAAAGGAGATGTACTAATTGATTTTGCATGTTACCCCCGCCAAATTTCACAATGTAAATTTTTAATTTGGAATCCCAACCTCGGCATTCTGTTCAAGCAGTCAGATGATTCTCGACCAAACTCTTGTTTGATGACTCAAATTTTAGACCATTCCCTCATGGGATAGTAGTATCGGAATGTACCACCGAATTCCCAACTCTTCACAATAATTTGACCCCAAGTTTCTTTATCTTTGAACGCAAAGATCATTATCACTTAATCAATCTTTTGGGCAGCCGCCAAATCAAGCTTAATAATTCCCTCCTGCAGAAATTTTATGATGACCGTGTGATTGGTGTTCCGGGTGATAATAGCCTCAATCCACTTTGTAAAGTGTAACGGCGGAGAACCATAATCCAATCGACATTACGTTGTCCACTAGATAATGGATGGATTTCACTCTTATGAAGTCCAGCCCCATTGTCGGAAAGGTCCGACCACCATGGAGGGAAGGGATTTGTTTCTTACCTCAATCTTCCGGGTATTTGTCACATGTTTTCACGAATTCATAAACATCCGAAAATAAAGATGGCCAATAGTAACCCGATCTCAAGATTTTGTGTGTTGTAGTTTTCCAATAGTGATGTCCCTCCGCATCACTATTGTGAAATTCATTCATGACCTTAGTCGCCTCTTCTTGATTCACACATCTCAACAAGAAACCAATGGGATTTTTCCAAAAACAACAAATTTTCATTTATGCAAATATTGCAAAATTTCGAAGTTTTAAAGTCCTTTTTTTGAGTCTCAACTGATGGACTGGATAGAGTCTCAGAAAAACCGAATGATATGGCCGGGTATTCACTTACAATCAGCTAGATGAGCTGAAACCTCGGTGATTTCCTTAATACCTTTCATTGTTTTCGCCGGATGGAATATCATTTTCTGCATTAATGTTCATCAGATTGATGTCGAGCAGCCTGCAATTCTCCTCTACCAAAAGTTTGGCAAGACCCTGACCCTTCACTAACTTTGCTTGTTTTATTTCGACATCAAACTCCATCAATCTAGCTATCCACTTACTTATTTTGCCATCAATGTCAAGTTGAACAAGAACATCTTTGACAGAGCTAGAGGGGACAAAAGCAATAACCTTTGTCTCTAAGAATGTAGACCCTGAAAGCCTTAAGTGATTTGACAAGCGCATAGGACTATTTTTCCAGCAACTCATACATTTATCTCTCAGACCTCAAAAACCTTGCTGTAAAGAAGGCAACTGGCCGTTCGTCATCAAGATTCTTCCGCAACAAGCATCGCAAATGATCGTGGTCATTGGAAGCAAAATGAAAAATATAAAAATACCTTTGAAAAGTCCATTTATCAATACAGGAGCTTTCGTGATGGCCTCTTTGATGTCGCTGAATGACTGGGTTTAGCCGCTTCATTCACTTTTATCTCGTAGAACTTCCTCAACATACATGTAAGCCGGTAAGTCTTCGCAAAATTCCTGCATGGAATTTCCGACAAAAATTAATGGTTCCGTAGCATCAATGTCTTTCTTCGGGATCTTGAAGGGATGGGATTACTGTATCTGAATTTCTTTGGATCGATCTTAACCCCATCCTCAAAAACAATATGCCCAAGTAGCTTTAGCGCAAAATTAGACTTTGGATTACAGAGATGCTATACCGGCTATTTCAAAATGTCCTCCCCAAATGCCTGTGATGAAGTTCGTGGATCAGCCGGAGAAAAACAAGTAATATTCGTTAAGATAAATCAGACAAACTTGTCTTTCACCGCATGAAAGCAATGTCCATTTTGCTCTTGAACGTGATTCATCAAAGTCAAGGGCATCTTTTCGGCATAAACGCCCCATGGAGTGGTAAAGCTTTGTCTTCTCCGGTGAACAAGAATCGATTAAAATCTCGGACCCATTGATAAAGGACGTTACCTTCGATCTTGACACCTTCTGCAACATATGCCCCATCTTAGGCAGAGGGTAATTGTCTCTTTTCTCGAACATTTGTTCAGATTTCAAGTCAACGCTAGGCCCCGATTCCGTTTTCCTTCCTGACTGGCACAAGGTTAGCAATCCATTCTTAATACCTAAGAGGGATGATGATATGGGCGTCTAGCAGTTTCTTAATTTCTTTCTCTATTGTGGGTAGCAGCAAAGGATTGAATGATCTATGCTTCTGTCTGAATGGTTTGGTCTCTTTATTCAAGGGAATTTTGTGTTGAATCACTGCTGTATCAAAGGTTTTCAAATCATCATACCCAAGCAAAGATGTCTGCGAATTCCTTCAACAATTTACCATAATCATCCTTTTGTTTATCGGACAAATGTGAGGCCAAGTCGACATGTTTGGGATCTTTATCACTAGCCACATTATACTGCAAAAAAATCTAAATCTTTTTCCCCACTTTCCAACTTGACAGCCACATCGTTGTCGAAGAGCCCTCCAAGGGACCAAGCCTTAGGGAATTCTATTTGTGGACAAATCAACTATCTCTCGAGTCATGATTTTGTTCTTGGTTTTACGCTTCAACTTCATCATCATGTTCGTTATCTTGATCAATATGCAACTCTGAAAACTCCTCGATAGTATCCAAGAATTTATTGATCTCAAGATCATCCTCAAAAACCTTCCAAAATTTCACATTGTCAGGAAGAGAAGGCCAATGTCTAACTTGAATTTCATAAGACGCTTTGTGAGGCAAGTTGGGAATGAATGCATGTTGATAGCTGAATCGTACCCACTTCATTCATGGCTCTTAGGTAAATAAAATGTGACTTGAAATTCAGAAACTTTTGAATTATTCTTAACATCTTCATCATCCCCGTAGTCTTGAGTTCGGCATGCTTCGCTTGAAAAGACTTATTGACCTGTTGGATAATAAAATATGCATCTCTGAACACCTGCAATTTTTTTAATGCCTTTCTCCTTTGCTGCATTCGACCCTAAAAGTAATGCTTCATATTCAGCAATATTATTTGTCACCTTAAAGTCAAGTTTGAAAGACAGCTGGGAAGTTTTCTTTGAGGGAGAAATGAATACTATTCCTTCTCCAACTGACTCTTTGGTGCAAGAACCATCAAAAAAACATGGTCCAAAGATCATCCTCCTTACCTCTCAGAATGAACTGTGGTCTGATCCGATGGTTTTCTGAGCAGCAGGGTGTCGGACAATGAGTCATCAAATTGTAAGATGCAAGATCCCATATCCTGTTCATCGCGATAGCTAGACATTCGAGCAATTTTCATCAACATCACATGGCGCTAATTGAGACCCTCAGAAGTCTGTCACCCTCCCACATAATGTGATGGTTGCATATGAAAGGTCCATTTGGAGAGTGCCCCCTAGCCTCTTCATCCACAATTTTGATAGTAGGCATCCAAATTTAGGGGGGTATGGCGGACACTACTATATCCATCACCATTGTCTCATTGATGCTTGGGTCAAGGTTACCAAGTCCTTAATCATCCAAAGGCATTTGACTTCACGAATTGAAGGAGAAGAGGTCATGGTAAGGTTTGGTGATTTCCAATCCAAGCTCATCCATAACAACCTTTGGCATTAGATTGTGTGTGGAGGCACCGAGTTCAATCGCATTACCATGCAACGCCTCCTTTCATGGATGTTTAAATAGATATAGAATGGAGGAAAACTTTCATCCCCTCGCTCTCTACCAGCCCCGTAGAAGTTATGTGGTGGTTTGTCATCATAATACAGGATAATACAGCATTGAGATACCGACCGAGGATCAAAGTTTTGGGATGACCCTTTAAAACATTCCTTAGTTTTCATCACCAACAAGAGAGGAATTGGAATCTTAATCTTCCGTAATTCAAATTAAAATTATAGAGATAGGGAGTCTTATCAACAGCTTTATCGGGTTTTTACCGACTGAAGGAGGGCTTTCATTTTGGGCTGCTCAACAGAGGTCAGCCCCGGAGCTTGTCGACCGGACAGGGCAAACAACCTTTTGGGAGAGGTCGGTGCTTTTTCTTTGAAGATTTTGCAGGGCCGCATCTTCACGGGCTATCCCTTTGTTTGACAGAGCAACCGCTCTCTATTGTGAGAGGTCGATGCATCCGCTAGCCTTTTAGATTTAGACCAGAGGTTGTATTTGTTCTTATCTTCTACTATAAAGATGCCATCACCAAGAAATCATCTTCGCTTTTGTCTACCATTAACGATCAGCCATAACTCATAGTGAGATAGATATCCCCGTCTCTACTTCCAACACAATGAATGCCTTTCCACCATCATCTTGACCTTCATTACCCTTTGTCCATTACCACATTCTCAAGAGGTACTTTATCCTCCCATATTCATTCTCCTATCTCTTTGTAGAACTGAAGCCTAGGGATTGTTTCACCGAAAGGCATTTTGATTCTCGAGGGACCTAAAGTATTTGACTCTCTTTGCTTTGCCTGTGGTTGGTTTGACCCTTTAGTTTTGACATTTCTGATGTTAGGTTGTCTAACATTTTAGCCATTTTTTCCATTTGGCTATTAGAAGAAGAGGAAGAGTCCTCATCATATTTCTTCTTTTCTCCCTTTGCCGAGAGGTCAGGATGTTCGACTAACCAAGAGCAGATCTTGCATCAAAGCGAAAGTGTGGTCAATCGGCTCTTTCTAAGGATAAGATGCACTGCATCAAAGGCCGCAGAAAAACGTGATTTTTGTCGTGATGCATCACTTGGTTGATCTGATCTTTTACCAAAGATCTTGTTGAATCTTTATCAAAGTATGAAACCTTATTCACTGAATATCTGCCTTCTTCGTGATTTCCAAATTTCGCCAGAATGTAATACAACGTGATCTCTTCTCTCTCCCCTAATGCTTCAAGAATGTCGCATCCAGCTTGTTCAATTCCCCGCGGATAGACTGGCTGGCAAGTCCTGAACCATTTAATGAAGCTGACCATCTAGGACTCGGACGAAAACTCTTTGTCCGCATTATCCTCCTCGAGATATTTTATGTTTTCTCGATAGGCTTAAAATGCCCTCAATGTTCTTCCTCACTGTACCTCTCCGCCCCCGAATTTCTAAGATGTACTGGGTAATCACCATTGGCATGGCGCATTAAGGGTTTGGCAAGACAAGCAGGGCATATCCGTTGCCAAAATTTGTTCCATTCTAGTCAAAGGAGCATCCATGACAGTCTTGGTGACTGATACAAACGAGGAACTTATAGGAGATGATGGAGGAAATGAGTAAATCATAGGAGATGATGGAGGAGATGATGGAGGAGATAACTTACCAAAGTTGGAAATGGATGACTGTCTTACTTCATTTTGAACAGCAGTCTCGGAAGTTGATGGGAATAGGAGGCTTTATAAAACTGTCTGAGCAATGAAGCTAGGTTTCTTCACCCTTCGAGGATAGGTCTTGGATAATTTCATCAAGGACAGGCAGATTTGTATAAGTATGCATGTTCTTTGAAGGTTTTCTAGGCGATGTATTAGAATAAGATGGAGAGGAATGTTCTTTCGAACGAGATGAAAATTCAATCTCAAGGGCAAAATCAATGATATTGGATGAAAAAGATGGTTCTTCATCCCAGCGTACTTGAGGTGGACTTTTATTTCTTTGATTTTTTAATTTCACCAGAGGTTTCAAAAGACTTTTCAAATGTAGAAATATGAGTATCAATTGGAAAACCTCGGACCAATTCCAACTCAGATCCATATTCGCCTCGCAATGCTTTTGCCTCACGATGATTTTTGTGGATCAAACCGATGTCAATACTGGTTTTCTCCGGTGTAGCCCTTGTTGGATTCATCATCAATGGAGTCGCTAGATAGAAGATGTACAACCAAGGATGTCCGTGCTTTGTCTATCATCACCGATCTATGTCGGGTCCCAAGGAAGCTGAGCTTCAAACTCTATGAATCCACTAATTTGTTACCGACCCAAAGAAACCCTTTGTGGTTGTAGACCAAAGGTGCTTTGGTAACTTAAGAAATAAATGTTTTTGTATTTTGTAAAGGTGGATCACTGGGACAACTCAATACAACTTCTATGGTATCTCGCATTAATCAAATGATAAACAAATAGACTGTGTTCTCCAAGATTGGTTAAACAAAGAGATAGCTTTCAGTGGACGAAGAAAATATTATTCATAAACCAGTGCAAAACAGGATCTAATAAACTAAAGAGACCGGATTATACTGTCAGCGAACCAAACAATAGGATATCAGCCATTCAAGGTTTGACAACAATATAACCGTGAAGAAGAAGTATGGAAAATCGCCACCAAAATGGAAAGAAACCCGCGATCTCAGATAGCAAACGAAAAGTCTAAGTACAAAAGAGCATTACCGTATCTAGAATCGAACCCTTGTTTGATATCAAACGTGTATTTATAGCTCTTACAAAATGGTTACACGATCCTAAAAATATGGACTGCTATTTAATAAAATGTTTATTCTACTCTTAAACAACTATGAAAATAAAGTCTTCAATAACATAAAAGAGTATTCGAATTGTCTTCAACATACAAAATCATCATTTGTTTCTCCAAATTTTCCAAAGATTCACATGTAGTGAGGCGTCATGGACATCCGTGGCGCGGACTGCTCCATTTCCCCAATATTTATGGTTGAGTTTTAAGGATATGAAGGTTATCCAAAATTCGTCAAATGCCTGAGTTTGAACTTTTTTTGCATGCAATTTACCGATCCATTGATGCGTACTGCATTGTCTTCAAAACACGTTGAAACAAACCGCGATTTTGTCCTCAAAACTGAAATGCAGAGCTTTCAACAGCCAAGAAACTGCTTGAAACTTTCTACTCAATAGTCGCTGGTTATCGCCAATGCCTAACCGTAGCTAAATAGTAGCCCGGGCGCCGTTGAAAGTCCCCATTTATTTCGAACCAAAATCAATTAACATCAGACTTTTCACCTTGCATATTGACCACCACCTAAGCAAGAACGCGTGTCCGGATGTGAGACCTTTGTTTTAGCTTTGTTTCAATCCCGACTGCCTTTGAGGTGCTCCGGGCAAGTAATCTACTCGCTGCAAATAAGCTGATGAGCTTTTCCTTCTTTTTTTTCTCTTTAACGCTCTCCTAGGCCAACCTCTAACGTACGTGATTCGCCTTTGGCAAAGTTGTCGTAAAATTTTTTATACCTGTCCTTGATTACCCGTTTCAGAACTTCCTGTTGAGCAATTTCCTCTTTGAGGTGTTTGATTCTTTGGGTTTTATTTGATCTAGGGTTTTTTTTTGACGATTCTCCTTGCTTTGTTTGACTTAATGTTTCATAGTTTTGAGCACATTCTACAGATTGTTCAGAGCTCTTGATAGCATGGTATTGATCCTTTTGTTCAGACTCTGAATATGAGTAGGGTAAATTGAGGATGTTCTTCCCTATACTCTATTGTGTAGGGTGACCTGAGTCCTGCTATATAGTCAACTCTGTGGTCAGCTCGAAATTCAATTTCCTTTTCAAACTCAGAGGTTTCACCCCCTCGATAATCTTTGTTCTGAAGGTGCTGGTATGGCCTTTCTTCTCCTTATGTTGCTCTGAAGAGAGGCTTTCTTCTTTGATCCTCCCATCCGGCCTAATGGTAGTTTGATTTTGGGTTTCGAAACCTTCCTAGAAAAGGAAGTGTTCCCAACTTCTCCTCGCTGCTTCAATTCTGCGTAAGAATCAATTTATTGAGGCCTAGGTGACATAGAGTCGATTTAATGCTCAAAGGTTGAGTTCGAATTATATTGCAGACTTTAATCAAACTGTGGTATAAGAAGTAAGGCAGATTGATAGGGATTTTGCCTTTACTCCAGGCTTTGTGCTTATATCCATCTTCAAATAGAACTTGAACTCGATTTTTAGGAGCGGGGGTTTTAAACCATCTTTGACCACTCATCGGTAACCCTGTAGCTGCACGATAAGCTTTTCGTCCACCTTGATTTCCACAGAAACCACCCGAGCTCTGTTGCCATCAAACGTCATTGCGAAGGCTTCAGTCGCGGGCTTGATGATAACGCTTTGCAACCTTTCTGGCTAAAATTCCATGCAACCCGTGATTTAAAAATGTCTCTCAACCTCTGATGTGATTCCGTAAAGGATAGATTAAGTTGAGCTCTCATTTAAGCAAAGCACACCGCTGCTTTTTTCACCATTCTCCGCGATTCTGAGACTGACCACTCATAATTCCCGAACTCCTTTAGTCGAACCTCTTTTGTTCTACCGAAGCAAAATTCCCCGACTTCACTCAGGTCGGGTCAAAATGCAAAACCTTTGAGTGTATTTTGGAAACAATCTATGGGTATGCCAACTCTTGTCGGGATTTGATGGTGTCGCTCAACCTCATCCGTCATCGAATGCAAATTTGCCATTTCGGTGTGATGATAGTTGCGCGTGGGTTCTGGAAAGATTTTGAATTACTGTCATATCCTGGTACACGAGCTTGAACTTGTATGATTGCCCGCTTCCACCATCGCATGTCTCGGATCTTGTTTTTACGTGGGGGGTGATCACCTCATAATTCCATGCATGCGTGGATAATGAGCACGGTTTCCGCTTCATGCAGCCTACAATGCTTGAGAATATCTCTTCCATCACGCTTGCTACTTTCTTCACCAAAGACGCTTAATTCCTTTGAAAATCCTTGTTAGCTGCGGAAAGTGAGTACTTCCCACAACACACCATTTGATATGAGACTCACCTTAGCCGCGGAAAGTAAAACAACATACCACATCATTGAAATGTCCCTAGCCGAGAAGTAGGTACTTTCCACAAACAAGACCACGCATTAACCGTCTCACACCTTTCGCTTTGTCACTTCTCTACGTTGCTTTTTAACTCCATTAAATCCACGCCCTTAGTCGCTGAGGAGCTTCCCACAAGACAATGAACCTTTGAAAAGACGTTAGCTGTGGAAAGTAAAAAATTACATTTTGAAGGAGAAGACTTTATGGATCGACATTCTAAGACACACCAAAACCAAAAATTTTCTCACCGCTAAAACTCACAAATGACTTGAAGACACTATCTAAAGCTATGATATCAACCCAAAACTTGGCCGAAAGGACGGTTTCATTTGGGAGTTAACACTCAAGTATCACAAAGAATTACTTTGAACTTTGTCTTGGTTGTAGTCATCAACACCCCTCAAGTAATGAGGCATTCTTCATCAAGCTAATTTGGTGAATATGTTTGCAATGTGCTCATGTGTATTGTTATCAATTCAGAAATTCCCAAAGGTTGTTTGAAAGTAGAAGAAAATTACCAGAGGTAACCTTATCCAACCACTTTGAAATCATGGATATAGGCTCTCGGCCGTGAGGGATCCCTCTCAGAAGATTTAACTTATTTTAACGTGAAGATATTAGGCTAGTTAAAATATGTAGAACCGAGTTGTTTGTTTTATAAAATGGTTGAAGGTTTTACACGCTCATTGGGCTATGGGGTCTGTTATATAAAGGTAGAGATGAAAGACAGATGTAAAGATTCTTTTCAATGTATGATAGTGCAACTATTGGATTATTTTAGAAATAAAATGATGGACAATAGAAAAAGGCTTTTACATTGTTTAATTATAAACTTCAAGAAGCATTTAAGAATTTCTTGAATACAACATACGAAGAAAAAAAATTAGATCTTTAAAAGATAGGAACATAGTACGCAAAGGTAAATTCTGTAACTTTGACTCCTTTTAAATGATCAGGTTATAAAACAAGATGATAACTAAGAGACACAATAATATTCAACCGAGAATAGAAAACTTCACCAACAAATGACACGCATGAATCTCGCGGAAACGTCCCTTTATATTACTAGAAGATATCTTGATAAAATTACAGTTGCTTACAACTTGGTTAGGGCGTGAAAATCAACCCTCACTACTTCTCGAAGTTTGAAGTATTTATCACAAAAATTACAAACGACCTTGTCATTAACTCATCGTGACATGTATGCATTCTAAATATAACTAACTAGATAACAAGATGCAAAATGTAGGAATTGATAAAGATGATTTGTTGTATCCGCCATGTTGATTTTGGGGATGGTTGTTGGTGAGTCATTCACGTGGCATTGACTGCTCTACATGCTGAGTTGCACTATACACCTCATCCCTCATTCGATCAAAGTTCACATCTCCTCCCATCTTTGCTAATTGGGAACGGTGACTTTGAGCAGTCTTCAGTAAATTTCATCCATTTCTCAGATATTGGCAAAAGTAGGCTTTTGGTGATTGAGCTCTTAGTTTTGTCATACTGCCATACATATACACTCATCATTACACCTTCTCCCTCACAGATTGGCCACATTATATCACTACCACACCATAAACCTCCATTATCTCCTCTTATTCATCCTATGTGGTTAATACAATTTTCCATATTTTTCATCCAAGGACTCGTTTCCTCATAAAATCCCAAAAATCCCCAAAAAAAAAAAAAAAAAAAAAAAAAAAAATATACAAGAACAATATGCAAATATTTTCTATTACTATCAAAACCCTTTAAGGTAGGGCAACACCATACAATGGATCCTATTATGGAAGAGATCCTCTCCTCGTTTCTCACTTCTGCCTCTTCGAGGGTTTCCTCTATTGAGCTATCATCCAAATACAATATTTCTCTTCATATCTCATTACATTACTTGAACTCCTTTATACAAGTGATACTATCACCTAAGAACATTCTATAGGTAATCTTCAAGTAGAACCTTCTAAGAAGTCCTTCACATTTATTAAATCTAACTACCCATGTATTATAATCTAACTACCATAGAGGGTCTTATTTAATAATATAGTGGACCTAGTCCACCTTACATTGAATGGCCTCCACTATTATCATCATGGGCCCTCCTCGGGTCCCACCTCACTACCTCTAGCTACTCCATACATTCCATCCCCGCTAATACTATTTTCACATCCCCTGTGGATCGCACGATGTAAACCCCATCTTATTGCCTTTAGAGGGGTCACAGCACCGAAGTTCCTCAAGAGAAAAGAAGAAGAACTTTTCCAGAAAAGAAAGCTGCATCTTTTCCTATGTAAACCTATGAGAAATTTCAAGAAGTTGTTATAGAAGGGGAAAGGAATGACAAAATTCCCTGGTGTTTATATATAGCCAGAAAGTAACTTTCCGCAAGCTGTTATATAGCTAGGGGCGGACATTCCAAAGACGCGGGAAAACGTGACGGCCGATTTTCTAGAAGGAGAAGCTTCTTGGGTGAGGTGGCATCCTGTCCTGCTTTTGATCTTACCTTTCATGATTTAGTGGTGGATCATCCTAACTCCTCCCTCACCTTATCCTTCACCATAAAAGGAGAAGAGTTCTCATTGAGAAGGGGTTCATAGCTTTGGTGAGTTTTTGTGAGCTTGAACTTGTGGTTTTCATCAAGAGACAGAGCACTTCATCGTGACCATGGTCTCCTTTAATTCTGACCAAAGTGTGTGTCCAAGCAATGCTTGGAAGGACCTTAATACATAGGCAATGGTTGTAATCTCTCTCTTTCACATTTAATATGATACGTTATGCATCACACTTCTTTCCTATAAAGCTTGTTTCTTTGTTTTATTGTATGATTCCTTGATCATGTACATAGGTTTATATTGGAGTTTTATGCTATCACTATCATTTTGGTTGGTTCGTGTTGTTTTGATATTGACTACACAAGAGCTAATCGAGCGAAGCGGAGCAACAAAGACTATAGGAAGTTTATTATAAGGTATGTTACTATTCTTTGCATCTTAGTAAATTCAATATTTAAAACTTAAGGAAAGCATCCTATTCTATCATGTTTTTGTTCTAGATCCAGTGGACTGTAGATCATGAAGTCCCAGACTTACGGATTTATCCAGGAAATTAACTCTTCTGGAGGAGCATTTGTCCTCACGTTTGATGTACAACCATATACAATGGTCCACACTTATCCATGGGACCATAGTGTCGAAGTATACTAGAGAACTGTGGTTTCATTTGAAATAGAAGCTAAATTATGCCTATATTCAATCATTATTGTAAACTATGGTCCCATGTCCAATTGTTCATGTGGAACCCCATTATGTAGATATCGGCACTCAATAACCAACTAAAAATGATGCTCCCAATACCGAATACCAATTATGTGGATCCAAATAAGAATATACATCCACATATTAGGAGAGGATCAAGATGAATCTGGAACGAACAATACCATTGTAGAATATGGATGGACAATCGTAACTAGCTCCCCGAGGGACATTGATGTTCTCTATAGAAGGTGGAGTAGAGTCATCAAATAAAATATAGAAATGGTTAACATCCAAAATGACAACTATCCATATACCAATCATCTAATTCGCCCCCTCAAAATCATATCAAACATATATTTCTTGATTATGATGATCTATCCGAATCCTCCATAAGAAATATCTCTCGCATGTTATCCAATGAATCTTGAATACTATGGAAACTATCATTGGGGCCATCTACAAAGCCATCCAAACTATCAAACAATTGGACTTTGAATGTCAGCATCCTAGAGAATTTATTTGAGGCTGAGAAGAGCCATGGATCACCCTATGAACTCTTCGTCCCTGCAGCCGTCACGAAAACCCAAAATACAAATGCTAGCTCATCTATAAATTATTACAAGTTTTCCTAAAACTCAAAAAACTCCTGCTTGAATTTAAATGGTCATAAATTCACCTTTTAATTTCTACTTTGGCTGGATTTGTTTTTGAAATTGGGTGAAATTGTGAGAGGAAATCAGATATATAATTTATTTTACACAAATTCATCCATCTCATTATAAATAAAACAACGCATCGCCGTTTCATGAAAACCCTAAAAAATTGCATATTTTAAAACTTCAATATCTCCTCGACTCTCTCCGACTCTCGCTTCCGACGATTTTGTTTTTCAAATTGGGTGTTTTTCCTCGAGAGGAACTCAGATATACAACCTCGCTTTCTGAAAAGTTTTCACAAAAATATACCTACTCCTTCGAATGTCACGGCCCCTCTTTTTTCTTCTCCTAAAAAATCAAAAAATAAAAAATATTTGTCCACAATACCACTGTGGAAAGTGCTTGATACCACTTGTTAATAGAACCAAAGATTGAATAATAGATCTAAAATATAATCAACACCATAAATGACTCACATAATACCCAATATATCCACAAAGCAAGATAGAAAACCACACTTCTTTATTATTACCAAACCCTTGAGGTAGGGCAAACACCATTTTCATACAATGGATCCTATTATGGAAGAGATCCTCTCCTGTTCACTTGCCTCTTCGAGGGGGCTTCCTCCTATTGAGCTACTGCTCCAAATACAATATTTCTCTTCATATCTCATTACATTGCTTGCACCCCTTTATATAGTGCTACCATCACCTAAGAACATTCTATAGGAGGAATCTTCTAGAAGTAGAACCTTCTAAGAAGTCCTCTTACATTTATTAAATCTAACTACTCATATATTATATCTAACTACCATAGAGGGTCTTATTTAATAATATAGTGGACCTAGTCCACCTTACATTTAATGGCCTCCACTATTATCACTATGGGTCCTCTAGGTCCCAGCACTACCTCTCTAGCTACCTTACATTTGCCCACAATGTCTGCCAAGGAAAGTGCTCTGATACCAATTGTTAAGAACCAAAGATTGAATACAATGTCCACAATGTCCACTTGTTAAGAACTTGAATAGATCTACAAATATAATCACCACAAATACTGAATACACAATAGATCCACAAATCAAGATAGAAGAAACAACACTTTATTATTACCGAACCCTTAAGGTAGGGAAACACCATACAATGGATCCTATTATGGAAGGGATCCTCTCCTGTTCACTAGCCTCTTTGAGGGGGATTCCTCCTAATGAGCTTCAACTCCAAATACAATAATTCTCTTCATGTCCCATTACATTTCTTGAACCCCTTTATATAGTTCTACCATCATCTAAGAACATTCTAGAGGAGGAATCTTCTAGAAGTAGAACCTTCTAAGAAGTCCTCTTACATTTATTATATCTAACTACCCATTTATTATGTCTAACTACCATAGTGAGCCTTATTTAATAATATAGTGGACCTAGTCCACCTTACATTGAATGGCCTCCACTATTATAACTATGGACCCTCTGGGCCCCCCAATTACCTCTCTAGCTACCTAACATTCTTGTTAAGTACAAAATACTTGCATACAGAAATAACACAAAGATTCATAGAACAATATATAAAACCACAACTTTATTATAGAAACCCTTGAGGTAGGGCAACACCATACAATGGATCCTATTATGGAAGAGATTCTCTCCTGTTCACTTGCCTCTTCGAGGGGCCTTCCTTCTATTGAGATACAACTCACAATACAATACTTCTCTTCATATCCCATTACATTGCTTGAACCCCTTTATATAATGTTACCATCACTTAAGAACATTCTAGAGGAGGAATTTTCTAGAAGTAGAACCTTCTAAGAAGTCCTCTTACATTTATTATTTCTAACTACCCATTTATTATATCTAACTACCATAGTGGGCCTTATTTAATAATATAGTGGGCCTAGTCCACCTTACATTGAATGACCTCCACTATTATCACGATGGGCCCTTTGGCCCCCCCCACTACCTCTCTAGCTACTTTACAATGCATCCCCCTTATGAAAGTGTTGTCCTCAATGCTTGATGTACAACCATATACCAGGGTCCCATGGATAATTGTGAACCATAATGCTGAAGAAGACTGGAGAACCAAGGTCCCATGTAGAAAAGAAAGCCACCATGCTGAAGTAGTCCAACCACCATTGTAAGCCTGGGTCCCATGTCCAAGTGCTCATGTGAACTCCCCGTGGAAGGTTTTGGAACCCAATAACCAACTCAAAATGATGCTCCAAAGACTGACACATGTCATGTGGATCCAAATAAGAAGATTCATCCACATAGTGGAAAAGGGTCGTAGAAGAATCTGGAAGGAATAATACCATTGTAGAATATGCAGGATGGACACTGGTAATAATCATTGGCTCTCGATTTGTCACATTGATGCTCTCTATAGAAGGTGGATTAGAGTCATCAAATAAAATATGAAAGTAGTTGTCATCCCAGAAATGACAACTATCCATATACCAATCATCACAATCGGCCTCAAAATCATACCAAACATATATTTCTTGATTATATCCATCCCTGATGTCCTCCATAAGAAATCTCTTCTGCATGCTATCCAATGAATATTGAATACTACAAAAACGAGTATTGAGGCCATCTGTAAGGTCATGCAATCTAGCATCCAATGTGTCATACAATTGGGATTTGAATGCTTCAGTAATTTGTAGAATTTCTTTGAGGGGTTGAGAAGAAACAACCATCTGAGCACCCTATGAACTCTTCGGTCCCACAACCATCATGAAAAAACCCAAAAAATAGACCAATAAGTTACGATAGAAAATCATGGTTTTTTTCTGGAAAAACCCTAAAAAACTGTTGAATTTAAAATGCTCATAACTTCACTTCTCGGACTTCGTTTTGGCTGATTTGTTTTTTGAAATTCGTTGAAATTATGAGAGGAACTCAGATATGTAATTTGTTTGGACAAATTTGGCCTCCAGCGGCTACAGAAATAAAAAAAATCGTGTCGTCGTCTGCGGAAAACCCCCTGATAATTACAGATTTTAAAACTTCAATATCTTGACTTCTCGGACTCCGTTTTGGATGAATTTTTTTTTCAAATTGGATGTTTTTATGAGAGGAACTTGGATATATAACCTATTTCTGAATTTTTTTTTCATAAATATACCTAAAATTTCTGGAATGTCGTGGCCCTTTTTTTTCTTCGAAAAAAAATATGCAAAAATAAAAAAAAATTGCCCACAATGTCTGCCAAGGAAAGTGCTCTGATACCAATTGTTAAGAACCAAAGACTAAATACAAAAACACCACAACATATGTACAAGAACAATATGAAAAATATTCTCTATTACTGTCAAACCCTTGAGGTAGGGCAACACCATACAATGGATCCTATTATGGAAGAGATCCTCTCCTGTTCACTTGCCTCTTTGAGGGGGCTTCCTCCTATTGAGCTACCGCTCCAAATACAATATTTCTCTTCATATCTCATTACATTGATTGAACCCCTTTATATAGTGCTACTATCACCTAAGAAAATTCTATAGGAGGAATATTCTAGAAGTAGAACCTTCTAAGAAGTCCTCTTACATTTATTAAATCTAACTACCCATGTATTATATCTAACTACCATAGCAGGTCTTATTTAATAATATAGTGGACCTAGTCCACCCTACATTGAATGGCCTCCACTATTATCACTATGGGCCCTTTGAGCCCCACCACTACCTCTCTAGATACCTTACAAATAGTTTTATCGATGATGGTTTAATCCTATGTTTCTATGTCCAAGCAACATGTTTTGTATTGTTCATGTTCTGATATGTGCATTGTCCATGTTCTGGTACTTGTATTGTTCATGTTCCTGTACCAAAAGGTTCTACAGTCAACCGGTACATGCACAGTCATACGGTACCTACACTCAATGTCATCCAATACTCTACAGTGATCTGGTACTACCTTTTCGTTCATCCGGTACCAGCTTCATCCGGTACTAGCTCTCTGCCTCTTCTGGTACCAGCTTCATCCGTTACCAGATTGCGCCTATTTCGGTACTAGCTCCATCCAGTACTACCATCGCATTGGTCCAGTACCCATAGTCGTGACTATGCTCATCCGGTACTAAACCCCTGCCTACAAGATTCTGGTACTAACTGTTCTAATCTGGTACCAATTGTTCTAATCCGGTACCAACTGTGTTAATCTGGTACTAGAAATAATTCAAAATTTTGAAAAGCTTCTAGAGGCAATCGGGTACATGGGTTTTGTCTAGAGACACGTTTACATGTAGAAACGTGAGACATAATTCACCCAGCTCATACGTGTGGACCTCCAGCTCAGGGGGAATGATTCTGCTAAAATTAGCAAAAATCTCAAATTGCCAACTTGTGCCTCGATTTCCATGCAGATGGAATCAGATCTAGAAATTCTACAGAATGGGTTTTGTCTAGAATATGGAAAATTGAGTAGTACAAGAGCATGTTTTCAAAATTTGCCCAAATTGCAATAAAACCCAAATTTTTGAGGATTTTATTTAAAAATGTAATATTTGAAATCTGAGCATTGGGATTCGGTCCCATCTAATCCTCAATGATTATTCATGTATAAATAAGCCTCATAGGGCTATGATAAAGAGCCATTAGTTTCATGAATTTTTTGTAAGTAAAAGGTTTGTTCTTGTGAGGAAGCTTTAAGGAGTTAATTGCCATGTAAAAACAGAGTTTTTGATCAAAATGGAGAATTAACTGTTGTTGATTCACTGTGCATCTTCTTGGCTTGATCTAATCTTTCTCAGCAGTGCTAGCCACCTGGGAAGGGCCCCTCAGTGTGGGTAAGCATTATTATGTTCAATTTATTTAGTTTTAGTCCATTATATTTTCATTTTATTGTATGGTGTGTTGTCTAATTAGTTTTCTCTTTAATTGTAGTTTTAGTTCTTATTCAGTATTAATAAGACTCAAGATTCATTCTTCATAGGTGTGCATATTTATTCCAATTTTATAACACCACTTTGTTGTTTTACACAATTGAAGTTTTTTGACTCCTTTGAACATTGTTGACACTTGATTCATGTGACAGTTAAATAATCCATTTCCGCACTGTCTTGGCGTCAAGAATCTGGTTGGCAAAAACAATATGTTTGTGGTATCATTGCTTGAAGAGATGATCACTATTTTCACCTCTGTCATATGACAAAAATCTTCTCTTAATAACATTTATAAAGTCACTTTTGAACATTGGATTTGATCCCTGCTCATGAGATTTGAAACACATGGTGTATATCATTTCTTTTTATTGAATCTGTGTTCTTAAAACATAACAGTACAACATCTCATAGGACTAATATATTTACTATGATTTCTATATTAATGTTGGTGCATGGATTAATAAGTCTAGCATGTTCAAGATTCAAACTTTGGGTTCAGGTTCTAGATAAGATAATTCTTTAGTGATCACTGTTGACATTTATTTGTCTTATTATCACAAATGTATAACATACACACCTTGAAGCCTGAAGTAATCATGTGATTCTTAAATATTGTTGAATGCACTGATATGCATAGTATGTTAGAATCCATTGAACACAGAGTGAATTTCCTTCCATCTATTCCTCTTCATATAGATCATTGTTACATATTTTCATTCATTCGGTAGATCCATTATTCCGTTAGGTAGATTTCATTATTGGTGTTGTATCCATTTGAAGAATTGTCTTGGAGTTTTAGTTTCATTTGTTTACAAGTCATTTTCAGATTGTCTTCATTATCTTTTAATCTGGTTTTCTTTGATTTAGTTTTCTTGTAGCTTAGATAACCACTACTGGAATCCATTGAAGGACAAGAAACTTAAGTAAGCTACTCACGATTAATCACACGAACATCACCCTGAGTGCATGAAAGATTGTGATCTAAGCCTTTATAGCAGTAAGTTATTCTTGTGTCCCAGTGATGAATCCTTAGTGTTAATTTCCTGCAGTGTGGGTTTGAAGATTGTTTTTTCGGCTTTAGATTAGGCTAGACTAGGCTCTGATCCTGCGTTTCCTGTGCCTGCACCTTGAAGCTTACGAGCCCCGGTTGTTAATTAAATGTGGGAATTAATAGTGAATATATTTATCCCCAATAGTGATGAAAATATATTTGATCTCATGCTGAATACTGAGGTCTGGCTGCAAAGTCTCTAGGAACGCCTTGCCTGTGATGCTACCCTGTATACTAGAAAACTTGGAACTATCCTTGGCCACTGTGGCGATCTTATTCTTGTAGTCAGGGAGGGTCATCAACTTGTCATTTAGGACCAGTAAACCAGGAAGTCCTTTCTTCTGCAAAACCTCTATCTTGTTGAAGAATCTTTGAACTCCAACCTCTATGTTCTGGGGTTTCTCCTCCAACTGTAACATCAATCCTCTTTTGGTCAAAACTCTTTTGACTTTGAGGATAGTTTTTGTTCTGTCTTCAACTTTCAGGTCTTCTAGCTCTTCCTTAGTCTTTGAATTCATAAAATTAATGATTTCATTAGCTTTTGTGGGAATTTCACCCAACTCTCCTCTTATTTTTTCGATGGCCTGCCTACTTCTCAACACCAGTTCTTGTTGCTCAAACATGATTTGCACCATGGGCCATATTTCATTAATGGATTTGGAGATATCTGTCCAAATGTTCTCCTTAGCCTCTACTAATGTTTTGCCTCCCACAGTTTGTTTATGCAGCTGCTGTATTTCCTGCTTGACATTTTCTGATGCTTGCCTCTTAATATAGTAGCTTGTATGGTAGGAAGACTTAATCTCCTGGAGGTTTTCAACCTCATTTTTTAGTATGTTGATCTATGTTCCTTGCAGAGTCATTTATTCCATTGATTTTGTTAATTCTACAGTTTTTTCCAAAGTTGTCAGGAGGGTTGCTGATGGGATTTCGACTGCAGTGGTTGTTGATATCGTTGTTGTGCTGACTCCTGCGAGAGGAACAACACTCAGTGGAATGAATTCCATGGGTGTGGACTGTTCTTTCTCCTTCAACAACCTTTACAATTCTTCTTCCATTTCCTTTATCTGTGCATTCTGTTGCATAATTAGTCTTAGCAATTCTTTTTTGTCATCTTCTGCCTCAACGATCTCTTTGGCTTGTGCATCGTCTGTGGGTGGCAATTTCAATTGCTTCCTTAGAGATGCAATATTAGCGTTCTTTTTCTTGAGCAGTTCCTTTGCTGCTTTCACATTCGAGGGATCATATCCAATCTTGAGCACCAATTCTTCTAAGGATTTGATCCTGTTATCCTTTGAAAAAGATGATATCTTCTCCAACTTCAACTGAGTCTGAACATTGTTCAGAGAGACCTATAGTTTTGTAGTTGAGGTAGAAACATTTTCCAAAGTTGAGAAAACCATTTCTCCCGTATGTCTGTGTAAATCCATCTGAACAGCGGGATGTACATCTCTAGTGTTAAATTCAAGTGTTTCCCTCTTATAATCTGAGATTTCCTTAGGATGGGGTACCTTCCTTAGGATGGGGTACCTGTGCCTGTAAAAATTTCATGTGCATTCATCCTTTCTCTATATCAAAAGATGATAGCAATCTGTGCTACAATGTAGATGTTTGCTTCCAGAACTGAGCATACATGATGTTGGTCATCATCTGATTCTTCTTTTTGATCATATCGTATTTCTAAAAAATGCTCAGCTTTACAGATCTCTGTGGAGGTTGGGTGGTCACAGTTGTATCAGTCTGATTTTTTTAAGAAGAGGTAGATATCATCTGATGGTCGCTTGAAGGAAGTGATGTAATTTCTCCTTCGGCCAATTTGGCAGATTGAGTCTCTTCCTCGCTAGACCTATGAGTGTTGTGAGTTGTTTTAGGCCTCTTACTGTATACCTGCAAATCCTTTGATGATACTTCAGTGATTGAAGGAAAAGCATCCTTCCTCGGTCTTTTTTCCATTGGCACTTGTGGCATGGTTGTTTGTGAGATAGTAACTGAAGAAGCTTTCTGTTGTTCAGTGTCTTCCAAGGTATTTGCTTCCCACTCTATCTGGTTCACATACTTCTCAATTTCTAGTTTGAGTATGTGAGCATAAGGTGAGCTTTTGTTCTTAGATATCATCTCTGCAATGATCCCACATGGATCATAGTGCCAAGTAAAAATGTTACTAAATTTCATCTCCTTTAATACTTTTTCCGCCTCTTCTCCGGTAGCTCGACTGTTGTAGATAAAAGGTCCTATTTTCCCATTGATCCTCATCTGTTGTTTCATTTTCAGAGATACAAAATGAATATTATCTGAATTTATCATTTGGMAGATATATTCCAGTGTAAATACCAAAACAATCAAGTACTTGGGTAACTTGTATGGAGCTAACTCGCACCCATACACTCTAATATCTATGTGATTTTGATACAAGAACCAATCTCCAGTCTTAGCGAGATCCGAAAGGTGTAAAAATCTTTGAATCTCCTCATTTATCCTTGTCTCTAGTCTATCACTAAGCAAGTTGATCACTGGGTGATAGAACAACTCAATAAACTATTTAAAACTAAAGTCTGTGGAGTTCCTTCTGAGTAGTGAAGTCCAAGAGGTTACAACTTGCGGTTTTCCATCCTGGTCCATTTTCTACATGAGGAAGGAGAATTTGTCTGGTTGATAAAACATGAACATGGAGGCCAGTATTGAAGAATACTGGAACATGCCCTCTGTGGGGAATTTGAACAACTGCTTGTGCATGTTTTTGGCCAAGAAACCATTGCAATCGAACTGAGTGGTGACCTTTTCTTCAGTAGAGAAAATGGATAGGAAACCCAAAATAGGTTCATCTACCCATTCGTCTGAGAAATAGCCAAGCAAACAACATAGCAATGAAATAATCTAGTTTCCTTTTTCTAAAAATATGGAGGAATGGTAAGGAGGATTTTTCTTCGGGAGTTGAGCATATTGTGGGAGGAAAAGCTCAAAAATTTGTGCTCTTTGGGGAAAGGAAAGGCTCTGGTATATTTCCGTTAAAACTTCAATGGTGAGGAGAAAGTGGGATTCATCTTTGGATATCTGCATCATTTGGTCAATGGCTTCGGGTGTAATGGAGAACATAATTTTTTCGAATGATGAAACTATATCTCTTTGGTCGGGGAGGTAATGTGCTTGACATTGAGGGCGAATTCTGGAAAATGGTGGATTTGGGGGAAAAGGTATAGAGGGAAATTGGACTCCCAGAACCCGATCTCATCGCTCTGATCGATGAAGGTGTGTTTAAACCATGACTGCAGTTCAAGGAGATCAAATTCACACTTGGTTTCTAAGATCAAATAATCCTTGTCGGCTAATGGGATTCGACTGAGATTGATAGGAGGTGGGAGGAATGAATTTTCCTCAACCTCTGATTTTTTAGATTTAGGCGCCATTGATTTCTATAGGTACCTACACACTGAAACAAATGTTAGTGGGTAATGGCTATGGCTGGGCAAACAATTGCAGAGGCGAGGAGACTAAGTTTTCTAGTGCACAGGGAGTGTGAGCAGAATGCGTATGACGGAAAACGGGTTAAAATTGAGTAAATGGGTATCTGTTGGGCGTGGGGGATAGGTCAGTAGAAAAATGGGTATGTGGCCTGTAATAAATGGCCAATGGGTCGTTTGAAGCATGAGGAGGCAGGCGAAGGACGTATGACGTGTGTACCCAGATGATGTGGAGGGTGATGATCTGGGGAATAAGAGAGTGAGATATAACCCGTAATAGATGGATGGATAAGACAGGTGAAGATGGATATTGAGATGTGACATCATGAGGTGGTGGTGGTAAGTTGGAAGGATGGTAGGCGGTAAGCGGTTTGGAGCAGAGGGAGGTCCAACACAATGGATCAATGAAATGTTGGGATGGGGCCCGCTGAGAAAACTGCCTC
>SNQJ01S0036725.1:67826-77997 GCA_010110895.2 Picea sitchensis
CCCCCCCCCCCACACCGTTAAAGGCAGAATGGTCGGGGGGTCCGGAATTCACTGTAGACCGTCCATCTGTGTGTTTTCAGGCTGACCATAGATCTGTGCACACTTCTTAATCACCATTCCAGACCCCCCCCCTCCCCACCGTTAAAGGTAGAATGGTCGGGGGGATCTGAAATCTCATCTTAGCCATAGATCTAAGAGCCAATAACTCAGTCATAGAACTTTGTGCAATCTTTAGTCCCCGGGCACAATTTAATATGTGCAACAAAACTTAGGCTTATTGTTTTTGTGGGTTTTGTGCACTGCTTCACCTGCTTTGGTCACCATGGAGTTAGGAAACATAACCCAAACATCAAAATCATGGATTTTATTGAAGATCAAGCATATTTTTTGAAGGAAAGACTGGCTAACCTATGTCTTATTGTGCCTAACTACTCATTTAGCCGAGATTAGACTGTTGAGCTAAGGAATTACTCTACCCTGGGGCTATTTGATCAATATTGAACAGTTTGATCAAATTTATTCACTAACTAACCTAACTACTTGGTTAAGATTAAACAGTTCAACTAGGCTTATTCACTAGACCTATCAACATAAATTCAAAAAGACTTAACCATGATTAAACTGTATGGATTTAAGTCATTGTTATTTCATGGGGCTTTTATCCATTTTCTTTTATGCCCTCTCTATTCTTTTTCTCATTTTTCTTTTCTTTCTTTTCTTTTTTCTTTTTTCTTTCTTTTCTTTTGAAAATAATTTGCATGAATGAAATATTATTTGCAAGATAACAGACATAAATAGTGAAAATTTTCCAGTCACCAGATGATCCTATAAATTATAGGGTTATAATAGCGGCTCCACCTGGGGATGGTACTTTCCTTGTGAAGTGCCAAGAGCCTACTTTCTGATGTCTGCAAAGGTTTTCCTCCATTTGCTTTATAGCTGCTATCTTTTTTTTGTTTTTATTTTGGAAACTTGGTGGCATTTATCAGTGGCTTAGGGTCTTCACTATGGGCTTCAACCATCTGATCAATGTCACCCACACAAAACCTGAATGAAAAGGGAAATGGTATGCACAATGAAAAATGGATTCATGAGATCTCTATTGGGGAGGCAAGTAATGCTTCAACATCCTGCCATTAACCGGTCCACCTGGCAGGTCTGTTCCATCACTGTTTTTGAGCAAAACTGCATCATTTCCATAAGCTATCAAATTTTTCGTGCTTACACTTATCCTCATTTCTAGAATCCCATTTGAGAACCAAGTTGCCTAACTCAAAATCATCTTCTTTAGTCCTTCTGTCGAAAATCTTCTTGATGTTCTCCTAGATTACCTGAGTCGTGTTGTATACCTCTTCTCTGGACTGCATTAAATTAATCATTTGATTTATTCTCCATTGAACATAATTTGGTTCTACTTGCGCTTCCTAGAATAGTTTCATGACATGGAATCCTAATGAAAGGGGAAAGACTGCTTCAGTGCCATATACCAATTGGTATGGAGACATGCCAATTGCTCTTTTAGTGCTTATTTTGTTGGCCCAAAGTGCGAAAACCAACTTATTATGCCATGATTTCTTATTTTCTTGCAGTGTTTTCCTGAGAATATTCACCAGACTCTTGTTTGAAGACTCTGCTAGCCCATTTCCTTGTGGATAATAAGTTGTCGAGTGTCCCAGAGTAATGTGATATTGACTACAAAAATCTATGAGCCTTTTGGATCTGAAAGTCACCACATTTTCAGCTATAATTTTTTTGGGGCATCCAAATCGAGACAAGATGTTAGTTTCTAAAAACTTGATGATAACAGAGTCAGTATCTTGCCTACATGGCACAACCTTGATCCACTTGGTGAAGTAGTCTATGGCCATGAGGATCCACTTGTGTTGTCCCGAGGAGGACAAATGTATTTCACCAATGAAGTCTAAGCCCCATTGTTGGAAAGGGGCTTCAACTGATATATGTTTCATAGGGAGTGGAAAAAGCTTCCTTTTACCTTAAAAAATATGGAAATTGTAGCAAGAAGTAACCTTCTAGTGGACGTCAACAAACAAAGTAGGCCAGTAAAAACTAGCTCTCAGAATCTTGTTAGTTGTGGTCTTCCATCTCAGGTGCCCACCACAGTCTCCTACATGAAAGTCTTGAAGAACTTTGTTAGCTTTGTCCTTTAACAGACAATTAAGCAAGATACACCAGGGTCTTTCCAATATAGATTACCTTCTAGAATACAAAATTTTAATGCTTTCAATTTAATAAATCTGGCTTTGGTCTTAGTCAAACCAGGAGGAGCTTGTAAATTTTGGAGTACAAAAATGAGGTCTGCGTACCAAGGGGAGTTTAGGAATACCTCTTTTACGTTTGGAGTCGCCTGCTCTTCCGGTCCGTCAACTGTAGCCAAAAAATTAATATCTAGAGCATGAAAATTAGACTCAGCCATTAGTTTGGCCAAACCCTATCTTTTGATCAGTTTAGTAGGCTTTATTTCAATGTCGTATTCCAGAATAACCGCAATCCATTTTCCTCTTCTACCATCTGGATTATCCTAGGTCAGGATACCTTTAACGACTGCATTTGGAATGTATGAAATCATGTAAGAATGAAGAATATAGACTTTGAAGTCCTCTATGGATTTCACCAGGGCGAAAGCTTACTTCTCCATTATGTTAAAGCAGTATCTCTCAAAGATTTTCTGAAAAACACTATGGGTTGTTCGTACCCTTCACTGTTTTTCTGCAACAACATAGCTACTATGGTGTGTTTATATGCAAAAGAGAAAAGATAAAAGTCTTTGGTGTAATCTGGGCTGATCATAACCGGGGCTTGGGTGAGTGCATGTTTCACCTTCTCAAATGATTATTTGGATTTAGTGTTCCATTTGATTTTTGTGTATTTTTTCAACATATTAGTGATGTTCCTAAGAAGTTCGTCCAGGTTTGGTATGGACCTTCTAAGGAAATGTATTTTTCCAATGAATGATTGTATTTCTTTGATGTTCCTAGGGTGTTCCACCTTCTGGATGGCTTCTATCATGTTGGGATCTATTTTAATTTCATCTTTCGAGATTATGTGTCCCAACAGTTTGCCTTCCTCTAACCCGAAAAGGATTTTCTTAGGATTCAATGAAATTCCAAATTTCCTTCACTTCTCAAACAGACATCTGAGGTGTAGCAAGTGTTTCGCATCATATTTGGAGTAGACAATCACATCATCCAGATAAATGACTATAAATCTCCCCGTTTCGTCCACAAAATTAATATCCATTGCTCTTTGGAAAGTGGCACCAACGTTCATCAAAACAAAAGGCATCTTCATATACATGAAGGTTCCCCAAGGTGTAGTGAATGATGTTTTCTCTGGATCTTCTGGGTGGACAAGGATTTGGTTGTAGCCCAAGAAACCATCTAGTTAGGTGATCCTACTAGACCCAACCACCTTTTGTAAAATGTGGTCCATTTTAGGAAGAGGGTAATTATCTTTAAGAGAGACTTTGTTTAGGTTTCTAAAATCTATGCAAAGTCTGATCTCGCCAATTTTCTTCCTAGTAGGAACTAGGTTAGAAACCCATTTGGAAAATCTCAAGGGGACTATGATTTTTGCATCATACATATTTTTTATTTCTTTCTCTATCAGGGAAAGTAACTTGGGATTTATTCTCCTAAGTTTCTGCCTGAAAGGTTTTTGTTCTTCTTTTATGGGAATCTGATGCTGTATGATACTTGTGTTGTAGGATTTTAAGTCTTCATAACCCCAGGCAAAAACATCCACATATTCCTTAAAAATTTCAATGTATTTGCGTTTTTGCTTAGGGGGTAGAGATTTAGAAAGTTTTATCATCTTGGATTTTTCTTCTGTTCCTATGTTGCATTTTTCGACCTCTTTACCACTAGCTTCAATTTTTGTTTTTTTGGCTACATCGTTAAAATTGAACAAGTCTTCTAGCGGAACTAGAACTCTTGTTAATACATTACTTTTCAACTGTAGAATACCAGAATCTATCTCATTTTCATTCAATTCATCTGCATCTACTTTACTTTCATTGAACTCTTTGGAATCTACATTATTTACACTACCACTTTCAGAAACAGATTTATTTACAATCTCGTCATCATTTTCTAAATCTATGTTTGTACATTCGAAATCATTCTTACACTGTAGGAAGTCTTCAATTTGATTGTCATTTCCAAATACCTGCCAGTATCTGATGTTGTCAGGAACGATTGGTCTGCACTTCACCTCCACTGTGTACTTGCGAGTGGGACGAAAAGGAATTTTACAAGTAGCTTCCAATGTAGCCATCCTGTCCTGTCTACCAGTATGTTTTGTCCTCTAGGCATTACCTACAAGTTGATTTTAGTAAAGCATTTAAGAGCATCCAAAATAGCATTCCTATAAGCCCTAATTCTAGGGTGTTTAGCTGCATACTCATCTTTGATTTTCTTGATAATCAGTTCAAAATCACCCCTTACCATGATCTGTTTGGCACCAACTTTCTTTAGTAGTTTCAGGCCGAGCATTAGAACCTCATACCTAACTACATTGTTAGTGCATTGGAAATTCAATTTGTAAGAATGACTCTCGGAATACCTTGATCTGTGATTATGCAACCAAACTCTAGCTCCAACTCCTTCTTTACTCATAGCACCATCGAAATCCATGCTCCAAAAATATGCTGGCAATTCCTCCCTCTCTGCCATTTCCACCTTTCTTGTCTCAATGATTGCTTTACTTTCTTCCAAATCATGTGTATCATCTTCCAGCTGACCAATTTGTTCTTCCACGTCACCATCATTGTATAGAATGAAAGAGTCTATATCATAGTGTGCATAGTATAATGGATAGTTATGTGGATTTTCCTGATTACTGACCATATACTTCATCAAGGTTTCTCTATACAGTATCCTCTGTTGTCTAAATACCAGGATGGTGGCGTAGGACATATCTAGATGCAGGGTTCCTTTCAGCTTAGCTCCCCATGATATTGACAGTAACATACCATATTTTGGGGAATATCTGCAACTACTATATCCATTACCATACTCTTTGATGGGATTTGAGCTAATGTGATGCAAAAGTCTTTGATCAGGCCTATACATTTAACCTTGTTGGAGTCGAAAGAATGAAAATATTTGTAGGGTCTGGTGACCTCGAGTCCCAACATTTCCATCATGATTTTTGGCATTAGGTTGTGAGAGGCACCCAAATCCAGCATAGCGTTGTGTAATATCAGATCGTGGATGTTTAGGCTTATGTAAAAAGGGGCCATGACACCATTATCGGTTTGACCATCAACTTCAGGACCAAACATGAGCTCTAGTTGGTCATCAACAAGATTTACTGTGTCCGAGTGATTTATAGATCCAACATTCAAAGCTTTAGTACCTATCTCTGGTTCGATGCTTAAAGATTTAATCACCTGAGACCTATAAGAATTCTTGTTCATCAGCTCAGAGAGGGGAATGGGAATCTTCAATTTAGCTAGTTCCCCTTCAAGGCTGAAAGTAGTGGAAGATTTTCTTAGGATCTGTACCTCTGGTTTATCTATTGGAGCTCTGTGACCAAGTGCCCTTGGTTGACTGGTTGATGAAACTTCAGTCTGATTTGCTCTTTGCAATATTTCTGGAGTTTTTTGTGTATGAGTTTCAACATTGTTTCTCTCAGGGACTTTCTTAGGAGGGTTTTTTGAGGCTTTCTTGGTTTCAGCAGCCTTCTTTAGAGAGTTCTCGTTTTCCTTTTTTTCTCCTCAGGTTATACTACCTGTGAACCTTCATTATAACATTCTCAAAATCCTGTTGTTCTGTTTCCTCAGCTTCCTCATTGACCTTTGTTTGTGAAAGGAGAAACATCTTGTGTTCTTCCTGGGTGAGGAAATGGATTCAGGATCGTGATCGTGATCACCCATGAGGTTTATATGGGTGTCATCAAAATCCTCGATTACCTCCTCCCCATCATCGACTTAATTCTCCTAGAGATCAGGCCCCCTTTGCTCTCTTTGATCTCTAGGATATCTTTGCCTCATCTGGGGTGGATTTCTTCTGAAGTTTGGGTTTTGAATTTGAGGAGCGGCTTGGTTCTCCCTAGGTGGGTTTTTGTCAGTTATAGTGAGTTTCTCCATCATTTTTTCCATAGCTCTGGCTAGATAATCTAGTTTGGCTCCTTATGAGGAAGTAGAAGTTTCTTCTTTGATAGTGACCCTCCTTTATGTTTTCTTCTTGGCCCTTCTGGCCAAAATATTTGCTTCTACACTGACGACACTTTTCTGCATGTCTTCCAGAGTTGCATCATTTCTCTCCCTTAGCTGATAAGACATGTCTGCGTCAAATCCATCGGGAAATTTTATTAATGCTAAACCTTGTGGTGGTTTGATATCAGCTGGAATTTCATTGTACAGATTGTTGAAATGAGTGCCATAATCTTGCACTGTCTCTCCTTGGTTTCGTCTGATGTCCTCATATTCCGACAGGATCTGAAGAGTATTTTTATTCACCTCCCACCTGTCAAGGAAATCTCGATGAAAAACAACAATATCGGTTATGGTAGAAGCATGTAAGGCCTTCAACCATTTTTTTACATCTCCAGTCAAACTCTGTGCAAATAGTCTCATCTGCACATCAGATTCAGCCACTTCCTTCAAATCAAAATAATTGTTCATTTTGTCAACATGTTGTTGTGCATTTAGAGGACCAGTACTATCAAAATGAGGGAGTCTGGTTTGATAATATTGAGGCATATCATGTAAAGGGGCAACCTACACCAATGGAGCATATCTTGCTTCCATGATTGGTGGAGGAGGTTGAAACACAACCTGTGTGATAAGAGAGGTAGTGATTGAAGTTGTAGAAGATGAAGGGTTGGGAGGAATGGAGTGACCTGGTTTAGGCTTAACAGAAATTGCAGAAACTGTACACCTCATCCCTCATTCGATCAAAGCACACAACTCCTCCCATCTTTGCTGACTGGGAAAGGTGACTTTGAGCAATCTTCAACAGATTTCATCCATTTCTGTATATTTAGAAAAAGTAGGCTTGGTGATGAAAATATATTTGATCTTGTGCTGAATACTGAGGTCCGACTGCAAAGTCTCTAGGAATGCCTTGCCTGTGATGCTACCCTGTATACCAGAAAACTTGGAACTGTCCTTGGCCATCGTGGCGATCTTCTGCTTGTATTCAGGGAGGGTCATCAACTTGTCATTTAGGACCAGTAAACCATAAAGTCCTTTCTTCTACAAAACCTCGATCTTGCTCAAGAACCTTTGAACTCTGACCTCTATGTTCTGGGCTTTCTCCTCCAGTTGTAACATCAATCCTCTTTTGGTCAAAACTCTTTTGACTTAGAGGATAGTTTATGTTCTCTCATCAACTTTCAGGTCTTCTAGCTCCTCCTTAGTCTTTGAATTCAAAAACTTAATGATTTCATTAGCTTCTATGGGCATTTCACCCAGCTCTCCTCTTATTTTGTCGATGGACTGCCTACTTCTCAACACCAGTTCATGTTGCTCAAACATGATTTGCACCATGGGCCATATTTCGTTAATGGATTTGAAGATATCTATCAAAATGTTCTCCTTAGCCTTTGCTAATGTTTTGCCTCCCACAGTTTGTTTTTACAGCTGCTGTATTTCCTGCTTGAGCTTTTCTAATGCTTTCCTCTCAATATTGTAGCTTGTCTGTTAGGAAGACTTAAGATCCTGGAGGTTTTCAACCTCCTTTTTCAGTATGTTGATCTTTGTTCCTTGCAGAGTCATTTCTTCCATTGATTTTGATAATTCTACAGTTTTTTCCAGATTTGTCAGGGGGGTTGCTGATGGGATTTCGGTTGCAGTGGTTGTTGATACCATTGTTGTGCTGACTCCTGCGAGAGGAACAAAACTCAGTGGAAAGACTTCCATGGGTGTGGAATTTTCTTTCTCCTTCAACAACCTTTCCAATTATGCTTCCATTTCCTTTATCTAGACATTCTGTTGCATAATTAGTCTTAGCAATTCTTCTTTGTCATCTTCTGGCTCAACGATCTCTTTGGCTTGTGCATCCTCTATGGGTGGAAAATTCAATTGATTCCTTAGAGATGCAATATCATCGTTCTTTTTCTTGAGTAGTTACTCCACTGCTTTCACATTCGAGGGATCATATCCAATCTTGAGCACCAATTCTTCTAAGGATTTGATCCTGTTATCCTTTGAAAACGATGATATCTTCTCCAATTTCAACTGAGTCTGAACATTGTTTAGAGAAACCTATAGTTTTGCAGCTGAGGTAGAAAGATTTGCCAAAGTTGAGAAAACCATTTCTCTTGTTTTTCTGTGTAAATCCATCTGATCAGCTGGATGTACATCTTTGGTGTTAAATTCAAGTGTTGCCCTCTTATAGTCTGAGATTTCCTTAGGATGGGGTACCTGTGCCTGTAAAAATGCCATGTGCATTATTCCTTTCTCTGTATCAAAAGATGATAGCAATTTGTGTTGCGTTGTAGACGTTTTCTTCCAGAATTGAGCATACGTGTTGTTGGTCAGCATCTAATTCTTCTTTTTGATCATATCGTATTTCTAAAAAACGCTCAGCTTTACAGATCCATGTGGAGGTTGGGTGGTCACAGTTGTATCAGTCTTATTTTTTGAAGAAGAGGTAGATATCATCTGATGGTCACTTGAAGTAACTGATGTACTTTCTCCCTCGGCCAATTTGGTAGACTGGGTCTCTTCCTCCCCAGACCTATGAGTGTTGTGAGTTCTTTCAAGCCTCTTACTGTATAAATGAAAATCCTCTGCTGATACTTCAGTGATTGAAGGAGAAACATCCTTCCTCGGTATTTTTTCCTTTGACACCTATGGCGTGGTTGTTTGTGAGATAGTAACTGAAGAAGCTTTCTGTTGTTCAGTGTCTTCCAGGGTATTTGCTTCCCACTCTGTCTGGTTCACATAATTTTCAATTTATGGTTTGATTATGTGAGCATAAAGTGATCTTTTGTTCTTAGATCTCATCTCTGCAATGATCCCACATGGATCATAGTGCCAAGTAAAACTGGTACTAAATTTCATCTCCTTTAATACTTTGTCTGCATCTTCTCCAACAGTTTGACTGTTGCAGACAAAAGGTCCTATTTTCCCCTTGATCCTCATCTGTTGTTTCTTTTTCAGAGATGCAAAATGAATATCATCTGAATTTATCATTTGGCGGATATATTCCAGTGAAAATATCTTAATAGGAAAGTACTTGGGCAACTTCTATGGAGCTAACTCACACCCATACACTCTAATCTCTGTGTGATTTTTATACAAGAACCAATCTCCAGTCTTAGCGAGATCTGAAAGGTGTAAAACTCTTTGTATCTCCTCGTTTATCCTTGGCTTTGGTTTATCACTAAGAAGGCTGACCACTGGGTGATAGAATAACTCAATAAACTATTTAAAACTAAACTCTGTGGAGTTCCTTCTGAGTAGTGAAGTTGTTAAGAACCAAATATCAATATAGCATAGAAAAACTTCAAAATAAGTACTCAACGCCTTGAAAAAGAGATAATTTCATATAATAAGCCTCTTTGAGGGGGCAACCTCCTTTTACCCCACATAAATGTTCAAGTACAAGATGAATCCAAATGAAAATGTCTCCTTGGTATATATCAGAGACTAGGAGGTAGAATTACAACTAATGGAATAAAGCCGACATAAATAAAATAACATTACTAATGTAATATGCTCCAATTAAGGGGTAATGAGCCAATATTAGGGCTTAACATGCCCCTCCCCTTGAGACAAGTGTTGTCTGCAACACTTGAGTAACTCTGGATGCTTCTGTATAAAAGACTCATCTTCCCAAGTGGAATCTTCAGTCGGTAGTTTCCTCCATTTAATGAGATACTCTGAAATGGATCTATTCCTCAGCTAGTGAATTCTTGTGTCAGTGATGGCTTCAAGCTCCAATATGATTTTTCCTTCCTCGTCAAGTTCTGGAAATATAGTTTGAACTGGGATGTTGCCACCTATAACCTTCTTTAAGCATGAAACATGGAAAACTACGTGTACTCATGAAGATGCAGGCAACTCCAATTTGAATGCCATAGTACCAATCTTTTGCAACACCTTATAAGGGCCATAGTACTTTGGTGATAATTTATTATCCTTCTTGGCTTGCTTGAGGGGCATCTGTTTGTATGGTTGTAGTCTTAAAAAAAACCAATC
>SNQJ01S0036725.1:81484-94443 GCA_010110895.2 Picea sitchensis
TCAAACATATTGTTAATGCTAATAAATAATACATGTATTATGAATCCATATTATGAATGCACATCAAAACATATTAATACAAATTAATAATCATAATAATTATGAATACATATACTATATATTTATTTATATTATTGATATATAGTATTAATGTATATTAGTTCAGATTAATAATAATAATAATATATTTTTAAGGTCATGACTAAGCTAGACACCAAATTGGTGTATGAGACTCCCTTCGTCCAACGATTTGATTAGTAAAGTTTAAGGAGAAATGCATACCCTATCCCATCAGGATTCAAACTTGTGATTTCTTAAGAGGAAGCACATGTTCTTAACCATTATGCTCACTCAGGTTGTAAGAATACCCATATAGTTAGGTTGTTGTAATAAAATTATAAAATAAATAAAATATGTTGTGAGTAACTAAGCCAAGGGGAAGGAAGAAGGTTCATTCAAATATGATCATGGGTTCTTTGTTAATTGAAAAAAGGGAGTTAGTGCCTACTTATGTTAAGGCCTCTGTCTCTATTTGGATTATTTGGGTGCTTCATTATCTAAAGTGTCTATCTAAAACAATGTTTGTAGTGATTTTTCTTAGTGAGGATTTTGGTGTTTTTTAGGCATACATAGTGCTTAATCTTGATAGAATGTTTAGCTAATGTTAAAGTGTAGATGTGTTCATTTCTTATATATGCCCCATGCTCATTTATCCTTACTTGAAATGATTACCCAGTTTTTCCAATATAAGATTTTTCACAAGAGAAATCAACCTTGTAGACACTTTTGTGCTTGCAACAGTCATTGTTATCTTTTACATACCTCATCTTCTGTTTGATAGTTTCCAATGACTTGAATAAGATTGTAATTTATTTTCTCTTTAAAATAGAAAAAACATTCTATAAATCATCAAATTCCAAACCTGATGTGAACGTCGTAAATATCTTAAATATCAATATCAATCCCACTCTTCAATTGGATGAAGTAGGTAGTAGGTTGTCTCTTAACACTTTACCACTTACCATCATTGCTTAAATCAAACACATCATTGCTTGAATCAAACAAACATTAAAATAAAATGTCCTTCAACTCATTCTCACCATATAAACTCATACAATGCCCATCAATAAATCATATACAACATTAACTAAATGCTAAGTGGACATTTCACAGAAATGGAGCTGAAATACACTTTCATAATCATAAAAACTATTGTAAAATACCAAAAAATTATGTAAACAAACAATCATTGGTTTACATAAGCTTTCCCTCTCTTTTCTTCTATCCATGTACTTGAATTTTTCTCTTGGTTTGTCTTGGATCTATGCATCCAACCCCGTGATAATCATGATGTTGGTTTGTGCATCCAACCCCGTGAATCCATTTCCAATCAATAAGCATGATGTTGATTGATGAGAAAACCTAAATAATCATCACTTTGAATCAAATGAAGTGGTGGTTGGTTGCCTCTAGAACGAGTCCCGTGAGTTGATAATCATATTGGAGAAGTTGACTTAACTCATCTTATTAAAATCACAATTATGTTTTTTCGAAACCTTGATACAGCTCATCCATTTAATTTTTAAAAAGCGGTCACCGACTTTGCTAATAAAAGTAATAGACGATATTCCATATGAACGTGACAGTAGGTATTTT
Source organism: Picea sitchensis (assembly GCA_010110895.2). Taxonomy (NCBI): domain Eukaryota; kingdom Viridiplantae; phylum Streptophyta; class Pinopsida; order Pinales; family Pinaceae; genus Picea; species Picea sitchensis. The sequence continues at coordinate 83,141 of SNQJ01S0036725.1, forward strand.
TGTAACACGAAAGCACTTTTTTATTATTTTAATTATTATATTTAGACAAGCGGTTGAACGTTTATTTTGGATCTCACATTTAGGTAGGGAATAGAGTAAAAGAAAGAAAATCTTAATAGGATTTATTGGTTGGGCAATGCTTAAAAACAAATGTCAGTTGACTTTTGGAATACCTTCAAATGTGTTACTTAGGTGGAGTTTAAAAATAAAAGAGAATTTATTTATGGGAGTAAACCAATAATAATGGAATGCAATGGATAGTTTTATTCAAAGAGGTTGCACGCTGAAATAGACAAGATGGAAGCTAAGCATAAGGTTAATTGAAATTCAAGAAACCGGCATGGTAGTCCACCATGATGTGATCGTCTTTACCTATGTGAAGTCAACGTAGAGGCTATGGCATTCCTTGATAAGGGGACTGTGCCATGAGTCCACATGGTGAAGAGTAGATTATTGAAATTCTGTCTCAAACAATATATTAATGAATTGAGCATTCCCACATATTTAATCATCTTCTTTTTCTTTTTCTTTTTCTTTTTCTTCTTCTTCTTTTTTTTTTTTTTTTTTTGACAAAACTAAAATTCTAGCTTCAGAACTTTCTTATTTTCTTTTTTCTCCTCCAACATTATTTGGGAAGCGTTGAAAATTGAAAAAAAAAATAATAACTTTAATAGGGAAGATGATTGTAAACTTAGTCAATCTTGGAAACCCACTATTCATACAGTGTCAGTGGGCCTAATTGTTAAGAACATGTGTTTCCTCTTAAGAGGTCACAAGTTCAAATCTAGAAGAGGGTAGGGTATGTATACCTCTGTAGACTTTACCAGTCAAATCACTAGGCAGAGGGAGATCCCTTGTCCCACAAACAAGGGGATCTCATACACCCAAACATTCTTTTTTATTATTATTTAAGCTTTATTTACCCCTCATGATGAATGAAGTACACAAACAATTATCAAATCTTAAAATCCTCTTCATATTGATTTGATATACCAAGTTCAATGTGCTTGTTTTGTCAATACACTTATATACGCTAGGACATCACTCATTCTCTTAGAAAACAATGCAAGCTAATCGAGTTTACTCCCTTACGAAATTTATTCCTTGAGCTTCATGCATTAGTATTCAACCCTCATTGATGTGAGCCTTTAATCTTTCGAGCCAAACCATTTCGACTTTTAACATTCCATTTCAAATCGATTAGGGTGGAATTATGCTCTCTTCAATGTTCATACTTCAACTTATGGCATTGTGATTAATATTCAATCCATTGTATCCTCTTCCAATTTCAAAAGTGTAATTGGTGCAAAATCTTCAAAGTAGAACTTGTTCTTTCTCTTTTTCTTCATCTATGTTTAAAAAAACAAGTGTAAGTTCTCTAAATTTGAAATTGAATGTATTCTCATATACGAAAGTGGATTGAGTTTGAATGCATTATTATTGACTTATTCAATTATTTCAAATGAACTCCTCTATCTCACAAGGGATTCATTTTTTTTTGTCTTCTCTAGCATTTGCTATACATTTCATTAGAGTTAAATATTATTCTCAACACAAAATTTATGACCATTCCTATGTTAGTCATGTCAAAGATTATTCTTCCTTTAACTCTACTCGAGTTTCTCTTCCACTTTTAGATGAATATAACTGATTTTGTCGATAAACCTTCATGTCTTATTTGGCTCCTCACGCACTTCCTGTCCAATTTCTTTATCTTTCCCATACATGATATCAAAAGGCGAAGGTGGAAAATAACCATAACATGATTCAAAATGGGATTTTTTTGTAGAAGAATGTACTATGCTAATACCTATTATAAAAGTGTTGAATATANGCACTTCCTGTCCAATTTCTTTATCTTTCCCATACATGATATCAAAAGGCGAAGGTGGAAAATAACCATAACATGATTCAAAATGGGATTTTTTTGTAGAAGAATGTACTATGCTAATACCTATTATAAAAGTGTTGAATATAAACAAGTTGTTCATCCCAAGTCTTCACATGTGTCTTATTGTAGCCTCTCAACAATTATACCAAAGTTATATTAGCTACTTTAGTCTACCCATCAATGTAAGGATGGAATGCAATGAAATACTTTGTCTTTGTATCCTTTCTTTCCCTTAAGGTTGTCCAAAGAATACCCAAAATTTTGCATCTTTGTCCAACACAATTGAAGGAGGCATTCAAAATGTACATACACATTTTATTAGAATAGTTCAATTTCTTCATGGCCCTTAGTTGTCATCTTGCAAAGTATTAGCACACACATATTGTTGAATTGGTCCACAATTATAAACAACTTTAATCATGGATTTACTTGGTTATTGGAAATCCTCCAACAAGATACTCTCCCATGGTCAATTAGGGACTGGTAATGGTATGTACAACCTAAGTTTGTTATTACAAGGTTTGTTAATGCTACACATAACACAACCTTGAATATACTTGGAAACTTGCTCCCATATCTTAGGCCAATACACATACCTCTGTAGATTCACCACGGTCTTCCCAACACCAAAATGTCCAACAATGCTTAAAGTATGAGCTTCTTTAATTAGTTGTATCCTTATTTTCTATGGAATGCACAACTTTTGTAACTTATAAAGCATCCCATATTGAAGATCACGTTGACTTTCTTTCAGATCAACAAATGTTTTGTTTTTCAATTGTTGAAAGACATCTCGAAAATCAACATCCTCTACATATTGTTCTCTCATAACCATGTGGGTAAAATTTTGTTCAAGCTACATCATGGTTACTACTAATAGATTTCACACAAATATGTTTTTAATATACATGTATCACATTGTGTTCATAGACATGTTTATACATATTGATTGTTATTCATATCCATTTAATGAACTAAATATTAATTCTAACTTATTTATATTCGATGGATGCTTAGTCTTTGAATCAAATTAGCATCTTGTTGAGCCCTCAACAACACCCCAAGTTTTACTAAAACTTGGGGACCCACATTTCTTTGATAAAACTGAATGTTTATTATCTTTGAAGGAGTCCTTGATTTCTTTAGTTTGCTATGACTTAGTCTTGTTTTTCCTCGGGTCAAACTACTTTTATTTACCATACCAATTTTGTATTGGTCTTTCTTTTCCAAAATGTTCAAACTAATGTACCAATTTATTGATTGTGCTCGATCAACAAATTAGGCCCATCATTGTATTTCATTTTTTTGTATTTTCCCCAATCTTGAAATCATGTATCATCTATTGATCAATTCACCTAACATGAAATTTTTCTCCTTACTCCACTCATTTTTAAAGTAGGAATGATTTCTAGATTAGACTTGTCTTTCTTACCATGGTATTTCTTCATGATTTTAAATTTGAACCAACCACAAAATTGGGCTATCCTTTAGTTCATTGTGATATGTTCACCCATCGATTGCTAAGTCAGGTCCAATATATTTATTGGTGTTTTCTAAACATTCTTCGTTTTGGCATTTTTCACTGGAATCCGACAATATAAATTTGGGAGAAATCAAATTTTATGTTGTTTACATTGCATTTATAAATGCATAAATGGATTTAGCATGATGAAAAACCCCCGAGGCACTCGGATTATACAACTTAACTATTCTAATATGCAGATCTAACAATTTCTCGTCAGAGTTCGGAGAAAATTAAATAGATAATATCTCTGGAAAAGAGCCATAACGTAGAACGTTTAGACTATGACTGTAACATCCCCCGGTAGAGCCACAATTGTAAATATGATTTGTAAACATGTTTGTTAGGATGGTGAGCCGATTTATAATAAGCTAGGAGGCTTATGTGATGATTAGGCCAGGAGCTTGATATTTTGTTTGTATATGTAATTATGCAGATCATTAATAAAAATATAAAAATTGCTACGTGTAGACCGACCATGAAGAAGAGTTATGGGGGAATAAGCTCCACTAGGTAGGGTAAGGAAGGGGGGATAAGTATTTGGGCCTAGGGGCTAAGCTGGGGGGCTTACCTCTAGAGGAATAATATTTTAATATTATTTTCTGAAAACTAAGGTGGACATATTATGTTTTGTTATCCTAAGTTCCTGGTGGCTGGGGATGTAGGCTAAATGGAACGCATGCAGCTACAAGAAGACAAGTGTTGACCTGGGATCATGCATTTAAAATTTGAAGCGTCAGCTGTGTTGTGGGGGGGGGGCTTTCCATTCTTGACCCATTGTCTAACCGTGAACCGGAGCATCCATCACGGATCTCTGGAACCAGTAACCCATGAGTCAAAAAGTGTTGGTAGTTCATTGGTCATTCGACCATCCTCCACGTGAGTTTGTGAGGCCATTCTCCCATCCTCCGTCTGAACCCAAGAACTCGTTGGTCAATCTCGGATAACCATGCATCTCTGAAAAGGAGAACGAAAAGTCGACCTGTGTGATTCTGTGAACCCAGTCTATCCGCACCTGCAGAGCTAAGTTCATACCTAAACTGTTTTGAGTTGTTGCCTTCTATAGAGATCTGAGTTGTGTCATAATTGTTGGTTGTTGTAGCCACACAGTTCCTAGACTGAGTGTGGCTTGTTGCCATCAGCTATTTCTTATTGAGCCTTGATATGTCCTAGTGTTCAACTATTGTCTGTTTGGGTGTCCATACCCATTTTCCCCTATTGTTGTTGTTGTTGTTTTTGTCATCTATAACCAGTTGTAGCTGAGTCAAAGATTGGTTGAAGAGGCAGGTTGTCAGGCCTATGAGAAACTCTCCTAGGTGAGAAAGTTTGTTGGGAAGTGAGTTCTCCTGGAAGGGAGTCCCATAGCAGCCGCAATACTCTGAGACTTCTGGTCTAGCCTTTGCTAAAGCCCAAGGTAAGGGAGGTGTACTAGCTGATGGACTTGTATTAGTGAAGGTGTATCCTCTTGGGGTGGAGAAGGCATGTGGGGAATGAGGGTTAGTGTGTTGTGGGCGTAAGTGGCTCTTGGGATAAAAGATCTTTCCTGTTGCTTTGTGAAACCTCCTTGTTGTCCTTGTGAAGCCTAGAATTCCCTTGCTTGGTGGAGTTTAATCCTAGCTTAGGGGTGACCTACTGTTGAGAGTGATGAGCAATGTGGTCTAAGGCTGGGAGTTTCGTGGAAGGTCTGCACACAGTTGGTGGATTTACTCCAGCTAAAAGATAAGTATCATTGTTGTGCTTAATTATGTATTTTATGTATTTTATGCATGTTTGTGATGCTTGAATGTTATCATGTATTATGTTATGTATATGAATTAATGTTAGTTTAATTGATTGTGTATGGTAGCAGTAATTCTGTGATTACTCTATGTCAAGTGTTTTAATTCATTAAAATGCATGTTATATATATAAGTGTATATTCTGCGTGGTAGAATTACCCGACCTGGTGGAGAGTCGGGGATGTTACAATATGGTATCAGAGCATGGTTACAACACTGAGCCTGGATGAGCCATGTTAGTGGTAGTTGAAGAAAAAGTTTCAGAAAGAATTGTTGTTGAAGTAGACAAAATTCAAGTTCAGAGCCAAGGTTTCAAACATTGAGCCTGAATGGGTTGGGTAAGTGGTCATTGGACCCAAGTTTTCAAGAGGAAATTGTGTCTGGAGGACCAATTTCGAACCTTAGAACCTTCCTGAGTGCCAATAAGTTACATTGGTCTTGTTACAAAGCTCGGGAAGAGTAGTGGTGTCGTAAAACCACGACATAAGTGGTATTGGGCCGCAGAGTAATGTGGACCTTAGGATCTGTTAGGGAGAAGGAGAATCCTTCACGACCGTCAGATCTGGTAATGTTGTGAGGTAGTTAGCTATGAATTCCTTTGGAAATCCACAGAGTAACAGAGCATGTTCTGCGTCGTAGGATCTGTTCGGAAGGAAGGGAAATCCTTTACGATCGTCAGATCTGGAGAAGGTGTATAAGGGATATCCTGGAAGCCCTTCGGACTTCACGACTTCGGTGAAGTTGATGAAAACTAAGTGAAAGGCGGAAGCCCAAAACTCAAAAGTTCGGAGGGGAGATCTACACCGTAGATCTGGGGAGAAGTCTTACCGTTAGATCAAACCAAGAGAGGAATATAAAGAGGTTCGTAATTTCGAATTTCGGAAGATTGGAAGGAAGAAAGCGTAAGAACTTCCGAAGTTCGAAACTCTGAAGTGACGTGGCATGGTGATGTCACTTGGTTTGACGTGGACACATGGGTTTTGCACCACATGTCAGTGGGTTTTGAACCAGTAGAAGTTTGAAATTTCGTATGGAACGTGAAACGTGTCACTCATCTGACTGAGCCACATGTCAGGCGCTAGTATTCCACCACGTGGCATTCCGTATGAGCATGGTTAGTAGGACCTCAAGGTGACATAACAGAGTTAAAGGTTGGAGGACCCACAGTGGAGTTGATCGTGATACATCAAGATCAATGGCCAGAAGGCATTGCGGGGACCCAAGTTGCACAGAAGTTAATTATCCAAGGCGGTCCCGCAATCCAAACCACGGTATCACCAATGGGTTACGTGTTAGTGTCAGAAGAATTGCAAGATGAAAGGTGGGTTACTCCAAACCACCGTTGCATGCCACCGCAATTGGGAAAACATTAAGTGATGTAACGTAATAATGTCACCTGAGGTGACATGGAAGTGTTCAGAGATTAATGGTTCGAGGTGTGTGGATGTGAAATCTTCCGAAGTCCCATAGTCCTGGAACTCAGATGCCTGAGGTTCCATAGTAAGTATCAACCATTAGATGTTAGGTAGATGTGGACTGAAGATCCACCCTACTTCGTGAGTTCGGTAATCCAAACTCCAAGGGATTGTTGTATTGTCCTTTGAAAATTTCTGAAGCCGAAGGCCCGAGTAGGCACCTTTTGACTTAGCGCTTGGTCACGGTCCATGATCACATGGGTTGGGGACCGAGAGAAAGGGGCTAGTGCCCGAAATTTATTACAAAGCAAAGAAGAGCTCAAAAAGAAAATGAAATCTGAATGTTTTCTTAAATCAGATTGGTTTATGAATGTTGTGGGATTTGTTAAGGAATGATGGCCTGACAAATTCCGGTTGACTTCATGTTGTGTTTGTAGAGTTCAATGAGTGTTAGAAACAAATCGAATTTTCACAGAGCGCTTAGGAGACACTCACAGAGATAATAGAAAAGCAGTTTTTCCTGCATATAGTGTGTTTATGTATTTTTGTTCATTATTATGTTTTTATATGTTGTTCATGGTTTGAATGTGTAAACTGGTGAAGTATTGAATAAGTTTCATTTTTTTCTCTTCTTTGAGTTTTCGAGTGCAAGCAGTGCACATTGTCTGCAAGGAGTGCATTGACAGAGGTAAGTTAACCTCAGAGAACCTTTGGAGAGATATCATTGAACCTTCATCAGCAGAAGTGCAAGGAGTGCACAAGAAGAACTTTGTGTTGAGTTCAGAGAGAGATGGAGTCACTGAGAATTTTGTAGGGCTCTGCAAGGCAGGCATCGAACGAGTGCAAGTGTGCAAAGAGAGAACTATTTTTCGAGTTTAGGGAGAAGAGTATCAGAGGAAGATACTCACAGAGTTGTTGAAAACTCTGTAGAAAATGCTCAACAGCGTGTCCTTTGAGAAGAAGGTTTCCAAGAGGGCACAATGTTTTCCTTTGAAAGGAAACCGAAGGGCCAAGTCCCTTAGGAGACTGAGTAAATCAAAAACCTCAGAAGATGGACTCATTCTAAGTCCTAAAGCTCAGAAGAGATAACACTTACGAGAGTGAAGATGAGACCCAAAGTCAAGGACTCGCAGAAGGATCAAAGGTCAAAGCCTTGACACTTTGAAATTTTCCCATTTCAGGAGAAAGCCAAAGCTCAGAAGGAGGAGAAACAACTGCCATTAGATCAACTGCAGAGGAAAATATCTGGCCATTGAATTTCACATCTAGATAGAAAGAACACGCGCAGGAGGAGATCAGATCTATCTGTCAGATCTGAGCGCGAAGGACCAACAACCATTGGATCCGGAGGTAAGCGCATGAGACTTAACCCTTGTGTGTGCAGGAGAAGTGGACTTGTCAAAGTCTCGAAGTCCCAAAGTGATTTGGGACCGTCCAACGTTAAGGAGGACAGGTGGTGTAAGATCCACAACTTCAGAAGATTTTGGACAAGGAGGAGGAGAAACAACCAAAGTAAATCTTGGCCATTGATCTGAAAGTGGATGCGTGGCACTAGATTTAGAACTCTAGGTACGGAGAACTCCGAAGGAAAGCAGAGGATGAAAGCGTCGAAGTCCTGAAGGAGATCTCGATCGTTGATCGAGGAGGAGGTCGAAGGACTGTTGATTTGGTCTTGGTCGGAAAGAGCCAAAGTCCCTAAGAGAATCAGGGTTGTTGATTTTGAGGGGACGCATGGCCGAAGATCTGTCACTCTAGGGAAATTCACTATGGAGATTTGTGTGTGTGGAGACTTGAGAACTTTCGAAGGCTAGAGAACTGGAGTTCGTCAGAACCGTCCGATTGTTGAGGACAGGTATCAATAGATCTTCCACTTCGAAAGGTTTTCGTATAGGTAAAAGAAGATAGTTGAGAGTTGAAAATCCCGAGGGCCGGAGAGCCGGAATAAACCATAGCCGTTGAATAAACCATAGTCATTGATTTGGGAAGGAAGCTACGTGTCGACAAATCATGTAGATCTGGGATCACGTGTGGAAGGAGGAAAAAAGGTAGAAATGGGAGGATAGATAGCAGTGGTTGATCGTGGATCATCGCCAAGGAATTGGAGATCGACGGACGAGCTGGATTGTGGGGCCAGAACTTTCTCGGATGTTAAAAATATGAGATCAGGCTGCAATTTATACCATGGTTTTAACAAAGTGATGTGTGGCAGCTGGAGGTGAATTGTGGGGTGAAAAGTGGGTTGGCCTAAAACCGCTCTTACCCACGCCCACAATCACAGTTTTCCATTAGGTCATAGCCCAGGGCCATATGAAGGAAAGGGCTAATGAAAAAGGGGCTAGCGCCTGAAACTTGGAGTTTTGGGAAGCGTGCAGGAATAGCCCGCAGGTCTGACAGGACCTACACCTAAAGGAGAAAAGGGGGCATGTGTAAGATTAATAGGGGCCTAGAAAAGGCTTGAAGAGTCAATCCAACTCAGCATTTGGAAAGATCCTAGACCGGGAGGTTGCATAACCCCAAGAGGGAAGGGGGGGTTGCATCAGGAGCACAAGAAGATATAGGAATCTAAGAAGAATTGTAGACTTCTGGGATCAACAAGGAAATTTTTTTTTTAGGGAGAAAGAAGTTGCTGCAATTTCTGTGGCATCAAGTATGTTACGGCTTGTTGGGTTAGCCATAGGAAAGAATGCTTGCGTGTTTGCAAGTGTTGTTGGTGATGTTGTTTCATAAGGAGGGAAGCAATAGAGAGATGAAGTGTTGGTTATAAGTTTGATAAAAGAAGCACGGAAGCTTCTACTGCCATTAGAATTTCAGGTAGTATAAAATTTATTAATGGCAGTCATGCAGGTATGAGTTTTTATTACTCTTTTTGCATAATTGCTGAAAGGAAATTTAGGTAAGAGTTTCCTCATCCAGAGTTATTATATAAAATCACATGATTATATTATTGAATGCATACCACTAGATGTGGTAAAGGCTGGAGGCTTGTATTAATTCAAATCTTTTTAGCTCCTGAATGCACACATTGACATAGAAGAATGTCATGTTAATTTGGTTATGGAGTAATAACCAAAGAATTAAAAGATAAGAACATGTTATAGGAATGAATTCCAGTAAGCTAGTCATGTATGAGACCAGGACATGGTTGAATATGTTTTGTAAGTACATGCATATATATTATTGCATGGAAATAATTGTTACTAGCAGCTAAAATGTTGTTAACTCATGAAGTTGAGGACATTTCAGGGAGGTGTTAGACATTGCAACAAGAAATTTGCAAGTCAAGTAGTCACATGAGCATTGAATATAGGAAATTTTCTTGTTCAGAAGAAGAAATAATGAACTTAATGTTATTAATTATGAACATGCATATGCACAGAATGACGAGTCATTCTATTTTATTTAATTGTTGGGTAATTGTGACTGAATTGCTAGGTGCGGGGAATTCTAAGATCATTGCATAAGATTTTGTACATATTGAAATTGAATTATGATGTACAACAAATACTAACAATTTGTTGGTTGTATGCAAGATGAAGCATTACAGGAAAAATGGTATGTAGTTTGGTGCCTATGTAAAACCACAAGGATGGTTGCATTCATAATATGGCAACAACCAAGATGAATTATGAAATAGAATTTCATGTTTTGGGGAAAAGATGAATTCCCTTTGAACTAAGCTTGAGTTTCTAAATAAATTCTTTTATGTTTTCTCATGATAACTGCATGTGGGTGATGCAGATGAGATGATGTTGATAAAAGTTAGAATGTTGACTACAAAGAGTATCTCGGGGAAGATGTCGATTGGAGACCTCGGAGAGAAGTTGGAACTCCTTGAGCCACGATGCTCTAAGACTTCTGGTCCGGCCTGTTGCTGAAGCCCAAGGAAAGGGAGGTGTAACAGCTGAAGGACTGTGTGACAGTGAAGGTGCGCACTCCTGGGGTGGGACAGGCATGTGGGGAAGAGAGACCGTTGGTTGGAATGTTGTTGGGGTTTGGTACCTTGGCCTAGACCATGTTGATATGGAAGTCTTCTCAATCAAAATATAAGTATCAATTCTCTATTCATTGTATGCTATGTATCTCGTAATTCGTATACAGGTTATAATGTTAGTAGAATTGTCTGTATATATATTGCATGTATGTTCTAATGTTTCTTCTAAATGAATAGGTGTACGAGCATAGTGTTTACGTCTGTGGAGTCATAGCACTGCTAAGAGTTTATCAATGGATGGAACATCTTGGATCTACAACCATTCAGTGATTTCAATGAGGTTTAATTGAAACATGTAACAAGGAAAAATAAGATGAATGATTTCCTGAAGAAACTCCAGGGAATAGAGAAATTGAGTTTCAGATGAAATATGGATACCAGGATTGGTGCTTGAAAGTAAAGCTGGATAATGGTCTTCCAATAACTAAATCTTGGAGCTTTTTGAAGAATTTTTGAATTATATATGTATAAACAAGTTGCACTGAGGAAAATGCAAAAATAAGGGGAGGGGGTTGTAATATCCCCCATTAAAGCCCCAATTGCAAATATGAATTGTAAACATGTTTGTTAGGCTGGTGAGCCGAGTTATAATGATCCCGATTATTTTCGGCACGAAATGAGAGTGGAGATATAATAAAGAAATGCACAGAGATATGCAGATATTCAATAATATAACAGAAATGTATCAGAGATGCAACCATAAACA
>SNQJ01S0036725.1:102612-122129 GCA_010110895.2 Picea sitchensis
ATGGGTTGAAATTGAACTGTCCAAGTAATTCTTTCTCCAACAATTGGGAGTCCAATTCGATGGAGAGAGATATGTGTTTACACGAAAAAGAGGGTGAAGAAAGATAGCAGTCTGAGAAGCAAGAGAGAGTGTTGAAGCAAAAGGAATGGCATAGTGGCTGCATCAGAAAATGTTGAAGAAAAAAGTAATTTCTGAAGCTGCTTGCAGAGTCCAATAAGAAGAAAAAACTTAGAAAATGTTGAACACACGGGAGGGGCCCTCATTGCCATTCAGCCATAGGTTGTAAGTGATCTGGCTCAGAGTGTTTTGAAGAGCAATCTTGGAGAGGAGATCAACCTCTCTGTTGAATTCTCGAGAAGTGTGGGAAAAGTTGAGTTCCTTGAAAAGTTTTTGTAGAATTCTAATGCGGTTCATCCAGGCCAGCAAATTAATCGATTGGAGCTTTCCTTTGTGGTTCAACCATTCTATAATGACACTCGAGTCACCAATGAGATGGAGGTGTTCAATATTTAGTCTTGTGGCCAGGTGAAGTGTAGCCCAGACACCCATGAGTTCTTCCCTTGTGTTGGTGCCCGGGCCACAACTGAAAGTCCATCTGTAATTTGTGGATGAGTTTATTTTGATCAGACCACCTGCTCCAGTCAAAAGACCATTACCTTGGGTTGCCCCATCGAACCACCCCGTAGGATAATCATCAGCTATGTGGGGGTTTTTTAAGAATTTTGTTTTTCCTTTGTAAGGGTGGATATCTCTCCACAATTGATGAAGTCCAAGAGTTTTATAGACCACAACGTTGACTGAAGGAGAAATTTCTTCAAAGATCTTGTTGTTTTGGGCCAACCAAATGTGCCAGATGACTAGAGGCGAAAGAAATTTATGTGAGTGCTCTCTGGAAAGCCGATGCGTGAAGCAGTCTGATAGAGAATTCCCATACCAGTCAGAGGTGGCGTTGAGATCACTTGTAATCTTGCTCCAAACTTGTTGAGTGAAGTGGCAATGATTGAAGAGGTGGTGAAAAGATTTTGCATCCCTGTTACAAAGCTGGCAGATGTTGGGGCCCATCCAACCCTTCCTTGGTAAATTATCCCATTTAGGGATTTTATTTTTGTTTGCAAGCTAAATGTGGAGTTTGATCTTGAGCGGAATTTTCCAGATCCAGAGTCTTTTGCGCCAGCCCAAGATATGAATTTGTGATGTTGTGTTTGTTATGGCCGAATATATGTTTTTGACTGTGGTGTGGTCCGAGCTATTGTTACCTGCCCACATCAATTGATCTTCGATATTGTGGAGTTGTATGTCTGTGCGAGATAGTTACCTACAGAAATCGTCCCATTCCTCTTCCTGTGCTGCATCTAACTGTAACTTACACCCCAATTTCCAGCCAATGATAATTAAGGTATTCCCATTCCAATAAATTTATAAAAATTGAATCGAGTAGTAATTTATAAATTTATAACACATTTAAATAACTAGCCCCAATATCTAGCTTTATAAATGTAGAGCTTTAGAGTCTCTTAAGTTTATATTTACTTTTAAGAGGGGCATTCCTATTTACATTGTGATATTTGGATACGTTTATGATGGATGTGTATGTTTTCCCAAATAAGTTTTAATAGGGTCACTTGAGGGAAAGACATTTAAATTTGGTTGAGCATGCTTATATATGGTCAGCGATTTTTACGGGGTGTATCTCAAAAATGGTAAGTTATCACTAATATATTGTATTAATTTACGATATCTTAGTTATTTAAAGTTGGGCCAAAATGTGTAAAGATATCCTCATTCTCTTATTATGTATTTTATATATTATATTAATATTAATTCATAGTCATTTTTTATAAAATTATATTAATATTAATTTATAATTATTTATTATTATGTTTTTTTATTATTAAATATTATTTTTAGTTCGAGTTAAAAAAATTAATTTACATTTTTAAAAATAAATAAAAATATATATGTTACAATTTACACATTTAAATAAAGCTTTTGATGAACACAATTTTTTTTTTAAAAAGCTATCAAATTATTATTCTTTAACAATAATCCCATTTCTCTAAATAATAATATCATTTCTTTATACAACGGAAATAAATATATCCACACTGACTCATATCAAAAAACAAAATGTAAGTATTTATAACAATTCTGGAACTTCTTCACATGTAAAGTAAAACAAAATGACATCAATTCTAGATCTTTTGTTGTGGCTAATCTCATCAGTGAAAGTAAACAATCTATGGATTTGAAGATGCTTGGATGATGGAATATTTCCTCTTCCTCTTTTGTAGTGAAGTACATGTATGCATATTTAGAGATTCTTTATAAAAATCATTAAACTCGAACATTGAGTTTTATATACTTGTTCAAAATAAATTTTATAAAAAAAAAATTAAATGCCTTAATTCTTTCTAAAATTGAACAATGGATCAAAATTTGGAGGTTTACTTTATCATTTATCTCATCGATGACTAGTTTTGAGTTTCTTAGGATTTGGATTTGCAAAGCTCCTTTTTCTATAGCTAGTCTCATTAGCATTCACAAAACAATCAAATCTATCCAATTAATTGTCCTTTCTCCAAAAACATCTTTAGCATTCTCAAAACAATCAAATCTACCCAATTAATTGTCCCTTCTCCAAAAACATCTTTGAAGAAAAATTTGCAATCTTTATGAAAAGGAAATGTTGGTCATACTACACGTAGGTAAGATACTTCAAGGTGAAACAAATCATGATAGTCTGAAGTACTTCTTAGAATAATGATTATCTTCATAAGGGAAAAAAATGGACTACAAAGATGCTAGGTTATGACTTTGAAATTATCTAAAAAAAGAAAAACAAAATGTGGTGGAAGATGCACTTTCAAGGAAAGAAAAAGACATAGAGGGATTACTTTGTGCTATTTCCATTCCACAATATGATCAGGGGGAAGAAGCAAGGATAGATTGGAAGCAATATCAGAAGGTATGTGAGATCATTCAAAAACTATAAGAGTACTTGAATGCATTAGATAAATTTGTGTGGAGCAATGGTTCATCGTGGTTTCAAGATCACCTATATGCATGCAAGAATTCCCAACGTAAATGGAAGGTCCTTTTGGAATTCCACACTTATCCAATAGGAGGACATTCACGGTTCCTGAAAACGTACCATGGGATCAAGAAGGATTTTTTCTAGGAAGCACTTAAAACTATCATAAGTTTGTGGTTGAATGTTTGGTTTGCCAATAGAACAAGGGAGAGATAATCAACACCACGGTTCTTCTACAACGATTAGTCATACCAACTCAACGTTTGGAAGGGGTCTCAATGGATTTTAATATAGGTCTACCAAATTTTGAAGGAAATAATGTCATCATGGTAGTGGTGGATCGGCTCATAAAGTATGCCCAATTTTACTCTCTTTTGCATCATTTTAAAGAAAGTATAGTAGTTGCAACATTCATGGAAACAATTAATAAGATACCTGGAATCCCAAATGTTATTGTAAGGGATAGAGATCAAATTTTCACTGGTAAATTTTGGGTTGAATTATTTTCTTGTTTTGGTACTAAATTGGCTCACAACTCCTCTTACCATCCTCAATTTGATGGGAAAACTGAGATTGTGAATACATGTCTAGAAGAGTATATTTATCGCTTTGCATCTAATAAATAGGCATAATGATCCAAGTGGTTTCCCTAGGTAAAATGGTGTTACAACACATACTTCCATACTTAATAAAAAAGGTCCCAATTTATGGCACATTATGGCTATCATTCTCCATCTATCACATTACTCTTGAGAGGTAAAGTGAACGTTCAAGAATTGGAAGATTACATATAGCACCAAGAAGAGGTTGTCCAACTATTGACAAAAAAATTGACTATAACACAAAATAGGATGAAATGAAAAACAAATAAACACCGCAACGAAAGGGAATTTGAAGTGGGGGATTGCATATTTTTTAGGCTACAACCATACAAATTGATGTCCCTCAAGCAACAAAAGAAGGATAATAAATTAACACCCAAGTACTATGGTCCCTATAAGGTGTTGTAGAGGATTATAAGTATGGTTTACAAATTGGAGTTGCCTCCATCTTCACGTGTATCCAATCTTCCATGTTTCTTTCTTAAAGTAGGTAATTGACGGCAAGATCCCAATTCAAACTATTTGACCAAAGATTAGTGAATAATGTAAAATCATACGAGAAACAAAAACAATCCTTGAAACATAGATCAAATAACTATGAAATCAAGTAATCCCTGAGTATCTCAATGTCTCATAAAGTGGAAGAACCTACCAGTAAAAGAGGTGACATTGGAAGATGCATTCTTCATGTATAAACATCCACAACTAATCAAGTGTTGAAGGAAACACTTGCTTGAAGGGGAGGGGCATGTTAAGCCCTATATATTGAGTTATTGCATTTATGTTGTTATATTAGTGTTGTCCTTATTGGTCAGCTAGTCCCTTTAATGTTCAACTAGACCCTTTCACTATAATTGTACCATTTTTATCCTATATATACCAAGGATACCTAGTTTTAGATATGATCTTATTTTGTTCTTTCGTTATATTGTAAAGGGAGGTTATCCCCTCAAAGAGGTTTTCCATTCATTCTTCTATCTCATTCTCAAGGCATAAAGTTACTTCTCTTTCGATTTTTATGTTATTTGGTTGTTTGGTGTGTAACATTCCAAACCTATTATTTAGTCTTATAAAAAGAAGAAGGTGGTTACTTTATCTATCATAGAATAGAAATATCATGGTGTAGTGCATGTTGAAACAAATGCTATGTGGACTCAACATCTCATGAGAAAACTTGGTTTTCCAATCAAGACATCAACTGTGGTATATTGTTGCAATCAAAGTGTAACACAAGTTGCAAAGAGTCTCGTTTCCCACAATAAAATGAAGCATGTGGAGCTTATGCTCATTATTTGAGGTAGTTAATACAAGAAAATGTTGTAAAACTTGTTTTTTGCAAGATGCATGATCAAGTTGTGTATATTTTTATGAATCCTTTCTTGGAAGCTAAGTTTGTGAAACTTTGGGCTATGCTTAGACTTTAAGATGTTGCAATTATGTGGGGGGGCGGGGTATAAAGTAATTTCACATCCTAAATCTCTAGAGTATTGTGTTGAAGGTGGGGTGTTGGAACAATAGGCTATGTAGGTTCATCACACCTCTAGATATTCTAGAGGTAATAAATTGACAACCAATAATCAACTAGAATAGTCCATTAAAAGGTCGATTGAGTGGCCTATTGAGAGTTTGATTGAGTGACTAACAAAGTGATTGAATAGATGGTCAACTAAGAAATCGGTTGGGTAGAATGAAATATTTGTTTGGTGCTAAGAACGAGGTAAAAATTAAGGAGTTTTTTATGCTCCCTAACCAATCTATGCGGACCTTGTCTTCCTCACTTCAAGGGAGTTGGTTACATATTGGTGTTATATAAGATGCCCCTATGGGTCAATCTCCAAGTAAGTGAATGATGAATTTGTGATATGTATGATGGGCTATGCTCAATTGTTTTTAAGTGTCATAATTGTGTCTTTAGACACTACCTCTGTCTTGGAATTTTAGTTCTTAGATCTACCCAATCCTTTGATCCTCCAACAAATGTCATAAGAGGTGCTTCTCCCAACAATAGTGATTCCTTTTCCAATATAGCAAGACATTTGAGAGTTGACATTTTTTTCTATTTTCTCTATCTTTGCATAATGTGGTGATGTCATTCGATACCCCTCCTCAAACATTTCATTTTCAGAATGCCCAAAATGCTTAAAGGCCATAAAATTCTTCTCCAAGCTAGTAATGCATTGATTCGTGTTCTAGTCAAATATTGTTTTACCTTTAGAAAACAATTTAGGTACTATAGTACATACATTTTCCCTCTCTCTGCAAATGAGGGAGGTGTTACCTCTGACCAAGGATTTACTTATCTTACTCTTGCAATGATTGGATTGCTTATGTTTGTACTTTTTAAACCTTTGAAGTGAAATAATGCATATGGATTCTTAAGAAAAATAGAAAGAACAACAGTGGCATACACACAATACATAGAGATTTACCTTAGAAACCCTTAATTGGGAAAACTAGTAAAAATTAGAGTCAAATCTCTATATTCTTCATTGTATTAACTTGACTAAACATAATACACTATTTAGGTATAATGTGGCATGCAAAAACTAAATCCATTAACTTGAATTAAATTACAACCTTATTCTTTAACTAAGATTAGATTACAATGGGACAAAAAACCAATGGCTAAGAAAACACAAAATAATTCAAAAGGGATACCCCCCCAGTGTGCTCAATGCATATGAACAATGAATGGAGGTAACCATGCAAAGAATATAACACATTCCCAACTTTATCCCACTTGTTGTTTTCTTTAAAAACATAGGGCCCAAGTTTTCTTTAAAAACAGGGGGCCCAACAATGCTCATTACTTCTCTACTTGAAGAGAACTTCTTAGTACTAGCATATTTCATCAATGAGTCTACAACATTCTTCAAAGTGTCAACCTTCACCGACAACACCTTCTTGTCTTCAATCATGTATCTCACAAAGTGGTATTGAACATAAATATGCTTCATTTTAAAATGATAAGCAAGGTTATTTGCTAGAAATATTGCACTTTGACTATCATAGTCTAACCTTACAATTTGTTGTACAAACCCAATACCTATACACAATCTCTGTAACCATATAACGTTCTTACTTGCATGGGTGGTTGTCATGTATTCAACTTCTATAGTTTAGAGTACACATACAACTTATCTCTTTCTCATCCAATTGATTGCTCCTCCAAATAGGTTAAACACATAACCACTTGTAGATCTTCTGTGATCCATATCTCCAACCTAGTATGTGTCAACAAATCCATGTACATCTAACACTTTGTTTAGTCCAGGTCTTTGTTGGTAGCAAACTTCATAATCTATAGTGCCATGCAAATTCCTTGAAACCCTCTTTACAACTATCCAATGATCCTTCCATGGTTTTGACGTCATATACCTACTAAAAACTCCCACTACATGGGCAATGTCTGATCTAGTAGAGACCATTGCAAACATCAAACTTCCAACAACACCAACATAGGGAACATGGGACATGTCCTCTTTCTCTTCTTATGTCTTGGGACACTGATCTGCAGATAAATTTACACCCACACAAATAGGGACCTTGATCGGTTTACATTCCTGCTTAATAAATCTTTGTAATAATATCTCTACATATTTCCTATAATTCAATCGAAGTTTCATGTTTGCCCCTTTTGACATCCTTGATGATTACCTTCTTACTCAACATACAAGACCACATAAATAAAATGATCACCAACTAACTTGAAATACACACAATGATCATATTTACTTCTTCAAAAACCAAATCCCAATATATAAGTATCAAACTTTTGATACACATTGTTAGAGATTATTTTAATCCATTTCGAATAAATAATTGTTGATCTTAATTGATGAAAAACCTAAATGATCATCACTTTAAGTAAAATGACGCAGTGGTTGGTTGGTTGGCTGGCTCTAGCACGAGTCCGGTGAGTTGACAACCATATTGGAGAAGTTGACTTACCTCCTCATTTTAAAATCACAATTATGTTTTTTCCAAACCATGATACAACGCATCCATTTAATTTAGAAAATGAGGGTACCGACTTTACTAATACAATTAATAGACATGGGATGAAGATATTCCATATGAACGTGAGGGCGGGTATTTTTGTTGTAGGAAAGCACATTTTTATTATTTTAATTATTATATTTAGACAAGCGATTTAACGTTTATTTTGGATCTCACGTTTAGGTCGGGAATAGAGTAGAAACAAGAAAATCTGAATAGGATTTATTGGTTGGACGATACTTAAAAACAAATGTCAGTTGACTTTTGGGATACCCTCAAATATGTTAATTAGGTTAAGTTTAAAAATAAAAAATAATTTATTTATGGGAGTAAACTAATGAAAATCGAATTACAATGCATAGTTTTATTGAAAGAGGTTGCACGATGATGTAAACAAGATGGAAGCTACGCAAAGGTAGTTACCTAGGTGAAGTCAACGTGGAGGGTGAGGCCATGTGGGTGATAGGTGATCTCACCCACATGGCCAAGAGCCCACACATATCTCATGTAACAAGAGTTTCCCTTTAGTCGGGTTGACTAATCACTTAAAATGATGAATCCAATCGTTTTTCTATGAGGTCGAGCTACATTCATTTACCTTCCTAATTTCATATTAGTTTTTCATGGTCAATGTGTTCAAACTAATGTATTGATTTATTAATTGGGCTTGATAAACAAATTGGGTCTAACTTTTTATTTCATTTTTTATATTTTCCTTAATCTTAAAATCACATATGATCTATCAATTGGTTCACCTAACATGAAAATTTTCTCCTTACTCCACTGTTTTTTGAAGTAGGCATGATTCTCAGGTTAAACATGTCTTTCTTACAATGGTCTTCTTTCATGGTTTTAAAGTCAAACTGATCTCATAATTGGGTTATCCTATAGTTCATTGTGATATGTTCACCCATTGATTGCTAAGTAGGGTTTAGTTCATTGTGATATGTCCAACCGTTGATTGCTAAGTAGGGTTGGATATATTGATTAAATGTCTCCCTATATCATCACTTTTCGAACCGATACCTTATTCACACAATGAGACTAATTTTTTGTAGTGATGAAAATCTATGTCCAGAGTCGAATTCTAGGCAAATCGAAGTTATTGGATCTTATTTTCAGAATTAGAGTATGCTTTTAGGCCTCATTTGAGTGCATGTTCTAATGTATCAATTGTCCCCTATTTCAAAGTAAGGACTTCCCTTTTCTATCATAATGGAAGAGCAATTATGACTTCTTGATTGTTCATGATCACCAATCGGGCCTCCATCATGTTTCCATTACGTTGATTAAACTTTTTAAAAATTGTTGTACAATCAACATTTAATGCAAGGTTATGATGTAAGAAAAAGGTACCCTTGGTTGTTAAATCTCATAATTGGGAATTCTCCCACGCTGTGATAGTATTGTGATTTGATTGCTTGTTCTTTCAAACACCAGTTGAAAACTCAAATTTACTAACTTGTCCCTTCAAATTTGGAGAAGACTTGTCATTCTTCAAGTTTTAAAACAAATTGAACTCCTCCAATATGTTGATTTTAAATTGTGAAACTAGAAGCATGGCCAATTAAAGAGATCACTTATTCCTATTAATAATGCATGAGTTGTTGAGGTGACAAGGAAGCATTTTCCTTGATTTGAAATTGTGAAACTAGAAGCATGGCCAATTAAAGAGATCACTTATTCCTATAAATAATGCTTGAGTTCTCAAGGTGATAAGAAAGCATTTTCCTTTCAGATTCTTATTCTTATCAACTTCTTACATTCTCTAGGTACTCATTCCAAAAATGCTTACTTATCACTCATATATATTAATTCGTGAATTTGAGTCACAAATGTTGCATGCATGATGAAATTGAATGTTTAGTCCTAATGTTTGACTCATTNATATGTTACAATTTACACATTTAAATAAAGCCAAAATGTGTAAAGATATCCTCATTCTCTTATGAGGTATTTTATATATTATATTAATATTAATTCATAGCCATTTTTTATAAAATTATATTAATATTAATTTATAATTATTTATTATTATGTTTTTAATTATTAAATATTATTTTTAATTTGAATTAAAAAAATTAATTTACATTTTTAAAAATAAATAAAAAATATATGTTACAATTTACACATTTAAATAAAGCTTTTGATGAACACAATTTTTTTTAAAAAAGCTATCAAATTATTATTCGTTAGCAATAATCCCATTTCTCTAAATAATAATATCATTTCTTTATACAACGGAAATAAATATATCCACACTAACTCATATCAAAAAACAAAATGTAAGTATTTATAACAATTCTAGAGCTTCTTCACATGTAAAGTAAAACAAAATGACATCAATTCTAGATCTTTTGTTGTGGCTAATCTCATCAGTGAAAGTAAACAATCTATGGATTTGAAGATGCTTGGACGATGGAATATTTCCTCTTCCTCCTTTGTAGTGAAGTACATGTATGCATATTTAGAGATTTTTTATAAAAATCATTAAACTTGAACATTGAGTTTTATATATGTGTTCAAAATAAATTTTATAAAAAATTCTTTAAATGCCTTAATTCAAATTTTACAATGGATCAAAATTTGGAGGTTTAATTTATCATTCATCAATGATTAGTCTTGAGTTTCTTAGGATTTGGATTTGCAAAGCTCCTTTTTCTATAGCTAGTCTCATTAGCATTCACAAAACAGTGAAATCTATCCAATTAATTGTCCCTTCTCCAAAAACATCTTTGAAGAAAATTTGCAATCTTTATGAAAAGGAAATGTTGGTCATACTGCACGTAGGTAGGATACTTCAAGGTGAAACAAATCATGATAGTCTGAAGTACTTTTTAGAACAATGGTTATCTTCATAAGGGAAAAAAATGGGCTACAAAGATGCTAGGTTATGACTTTGAAATTATCTAAAAAAAGGAAAACAAAATGTGGTGGAAGATGCACTTTCAAAGAAAGAAAAAGACATAGAGGGATTACTTTGTGCTATTTCCATTCCACAATATGATCAGGGGAAGAAGCAATGATAGATTGAAAGCAATATCAGAAGGTATGTGAGATCATTCAAAAACTATAAGAGTACTTGAATGCATTAGATAAATTTGTGTGGAGCAATGGTTCATCGTGGTATCAAGATCACCTATATGTATGCAAGAATTCCCAACTTAAATGGAAGGTCCTTTTGGAATTCTACACTTATCCAATAGAAGGACATTCATGGTTGCTAAAAACGTACCATGGGATCAAGAAGGATTTTTTCTAGGAAGCACTTAAAACTATCATAAGTTTGTGGTTGAATGTTTGGTTTGCCAATAGAACAAGGGAGAGATAATAAAGACCACGGTTCTTCTACAACAATTAGTCATACCAACTCAACGTTTGGAAGGGGTCTCAATGGATTTCAATATAGGTCTACCAAATTTTGAAGGAAATAATGTCATCATGGTAGTGGTGGATTGGCTCATAAAGTATGCCCAATTTTACTCTCTTTTGCATCATTTTAAAGAAAGTATAGTAGTTGCAACATTCATGGAAACAATTAATAAGATACTTGGAATCCCAAATGTTATTGTAAGGGATAGAGATCAAATTTTCACCGGTAAATTTTGGATTGAATTATTTTCTTGTTTTGGTACTAAATTGGCTCACAACTCCTCTTACCATCCTCAATTTGATGGGAAAACTGAGATTGTGAATACATGTCTAGAAGAGTATCTTTATCACTTTGCGTCTAATTAAATAGGCATAATGATCCAAGTGGTTTCCATAGGTAAAATGATGTTACAACACATACTTCCATACTTAATTAAAAAGGTCCCAATTTATTGCACATTATGGCTATCATTCTCCATCTATCGCATCACTCTTGAGAGGTAAAGTGAACATTCAAGAATTGGAAGATTACATATAGCACCAAGAAGAGGTTGTCCAACTATTGACAAAAAAATTGACTATAACACAAAATATGATGAAATTAAAAACAAATAAACACCGCAACGAAAGGGAATTTGAAGTGGGGGATTGCATATTTTTTAGGCTACAACCATACAAATTGATGTCCCTCAAGCAACAAAAGAAGGATAATAAGTTAGCACCCAAGTACTATGGTCCCTATAAGGTGTTGTATAGGATTATAAGTATGGCTTACAAATTGGAGTTGCCTCCATCTTCACGTGTACATCCAATCTTCCATGTTTCTTTCTTAAAGTAGGTAATTGACGGCAAGATCCCAATTCAGACTATTTGACCAAAGATTAATGAATAATGCAAAATCATACTAGAAACAAAAACAATCCTTGAAACATAGATCAAACAACTATGAAATCAAGTAATCCTTGAGTATCTCATAAAGTGGAAGAACCTGCCAGTAAAAGAGGTGACATTGGAAGATGCATTCTTCATGTATAAACATCCACAACTAATCAAGTGTTGAAGGAAACACTTGCTTGAAGGGTAGGGTCATGTTAAGCCCTATATATTGAGTTATTTCATTTATGTTGTTATATTAGTGTTGTCGTTATTGGTCATCTAGTCCCCTTAATGTTCAACTAGACCCTTTCACTGTAATTGTACCATTTTTATCCTATATATACCAAGGATACCTAGTTTTATATATGATCTTATTTTGTTCTTTTGTTATATTGTAAAGGGAGGTTATCCCCTCAAAGAGGTTTTCCATTCATTCTTCTATCTCATTCTCAAGGCATAAAGTTACTTCTCTTTCGATTTTTATGTTATTTGGTTGTTTGGTGTGTAACATTCCAAACCTATTATTCAGTCTTATAAAAAGAAGAAGGTGGTTACTTTATCTATCATAGAAGAGAAATATCACAGTGTAGTGCATGTTGAAACAAATGCTATGTGGACTCAACATCTCATGAGAAAACTTGGTTTTCCGATCAAGACATCAACTGTGGTATATTATTGCAATCAAAGTGTAACACAAGTTGCAAAGAGTCTCGTTGCCCACAATAAAATTAAGCATGTGGAGCTTCATGCTCATTATTTGAGGTAGTTAATACAAGAAAATGTTGTAAAACTTGTTTTTTGCAAGATGCATGATCAAGTTGTGGATATTTTTATGAATCCTTTCTTGGAAGCTAAGTTTGTGAAACTTTGGGCTATGCTTGGACTTCAAGATGTTGCAATTGTGTGGGGGGGCAGGGTATAAAGTAATTTCACATCCTAAATCTCTAGAGTATTGTGTTGAAGGTGGGGTGTTGGAACAATAGGCTATGTAGGTTTATCACACCTCTAGATATTCTAGAGGTAATAATTTGACAACCAATAATCAAATAGAATAGTCCATTAAAAGGTCGATTGAGTGGCCTATTGAGAGTTTGATTGAGTGACTAACAAAGTGATTGAATAGATGGTCAACTAATAAATCGGTTGGGTAGAACGAAATATTTGTTTGGTGCTAAGAACAAGGTAAAAATTAAGGAGTTTTTTATGCTCCCTAACCAATCTATGCAGACCTTGTCTTCCTCACTTCAAGGGAGTTGGTTACATATTGGTTCTATATAAGATGCCCCTATGGGTCGATCTCCAAGTAAGTGAATGATGAATATGTGATATGTATGATGGGCTATGCTCAATTGTTTTTAAGTGTCATAATTGTGTCTTTAGACACTACCTCTGTCTTGGAATTTAAGTTCTTAGATCTACCCAATCCTTTGATCCTCCAACAAATTTCATAAGAGGTGCTTCTCCCAACAATAGTGATTCATTTTCCAATATAGCAAGACATTTGAGAGTTGACATTTTTTTTTTCTATTTTCTCTATCTTTGCAGAATGTGGTGATGTCATTCAATACCCCCCCTCAAACATTTCATTTTTAGAATGCCCAAAATGCTTAAAGGCCACAAAATTCTTATCCAAGCTAGTAATGCATTGATTAGTGTTCTAGTCAAATATTGTTTTACCTTTAGAAAACAATTTAGGTACTAGTACATACATTTTCCCTCTCTCTACAAATGAGGGAGGTGTTACCTCTAACCAAGGATTTACTTATCTTACTCTTACAATGATTGGATTGCTTATGTTTGTACTTTTTAAACCTTTGAAGTGAAATAATGCATATGGATTCTTAAGAAAAATAGAAAGAACAACAATGGCATACACACAATACATAGAGATTTACCTTAGAAACCCTTAATTGGGAAAACTAGTAAAAATTAGAGTCAAATCTCTATATTCTTCATTGTATTAATTTGACTAAACATAATACACTATTTAGGTATAATGTGGCATGCAAAAACTAAATCCATTAACCTGAATTAAATTACAACCTTATTCTTTAACTAAGATTAGATTACAATGGGACACAAAACCAATGGCTAAGAAAACACAAAATAATTCAAAAGGGACACCCCCCAGTGTGCTCAATGCATATGAACAATGAATGGAGGTAACCATGCAAAGAATATAACACATTCCCAACTTTATCCCACTTGTTGTTTTCTTTAAAAACAGGGGGCCCAACAATGCTCATTACTTCTCTACTTGAAGAGAACTTCTTAGTACTAACATATTTCATCAATGAGTCTGCAACATTCTTCAAAGTGTCAACCTTCACCGACAACACCTTCTTGTCTTCAATCATGTATCTCACAAAGTGGTATTGAACATAAATATGCTTCATTTTAAAATGATAAGCAAGGTTATTTGCTAGAAATATCGCACTTTGACTATCATAGTCTAACCTTACAATTTGTTGTACAAACCCAATACCTAAACACAATCCCTGTAGCCATATAACGTTCTTACTTGCATGGGTGGTTGTCATGTATTCAACTTCTATAGTTTAGAGTACAGATACAACTTATCTCTTTCTCATCCAATTGATTGCTCCTCCAAATAGGTTAAACACATAACCACTTGTAGATCTTCCGTGATCGATATCTCCAACCTAGTATGTGTCAACAAATCCATGTACGTCTAACACTTTGTCTAGTCCAGGTCTTTGTTGGTAGCAAACTTCATAATCTATAGTCCCATGCAAATTCCTCGAAACCCTCTTTACAACTATCCAATGATCCTTCCATGGTTTTGACGTCATATACCTGCTAAAAACTCCCACTACATGGGCAATGTCTGATCTAGTAGAGACCATTGCAAACATCAAACTTCCAACAACACCAACATAGGGAACATGGGACATGTCCTCTTTCTCTTCTTATGTCTTGGGACACTGATCTGCAGATAAATTTACACCCACACAAATAGGGACCTTGATCGGTTTACATTCCTTCTTAATAAATCTCTGTAATAATATCTCTACATATTTCCTATAATTCAATCGAAGTTTCATGTTTGCCCCATCTCTTTTAATTTCCATACCCAACATAAAATTTGTAGCACCAAGATCTTTCATATAAAATTTAGAAGACAACTAAGTTTTGGCATCCTTGATGATTACCTTCTTACTCAACATACAAAACCACATAAATAAAATGATCACCAACTAACTTGAAATACACATAATGATCATATTTACTTCTTGCCAAACCAAATCCCAATATATAAGTATCAAACTTTTTATACACATGGTTAGAGATAATTTTAATCCATTTCGAATAAATAATCATTATCTTAATTGATGAAAAACCTAAATGATCATCACTTTAAGTAAAATGACGCAGTGGTTGGTTGGTTGGCTGGCTCTAGCACGAGTCCGGTGAGTTGATAACCATATTGGAGAAGTTGACTTACCTCCTCATTTTAAAATCACAATTATGTTTTTTCCAAACCATGATACAACGCATCCATTTAATTTAGAAAATGAGGGTACCGACTTTACTAATAAAATTAATAGACATGGGATGAAGATATTCCATATGAACGTGAGGGCGGGTATTTTTGTTGTAGGAAAGCACATTTTTATTATTTTAATTATTATATTTAGACAAGCGGTTTAACGTTTATTTTGGATCTCACATTTAGGTGGGGAATAGAGTAGAAACAAGAAAATCTTAATAGGATTTATTGGTTGGACGATGCTTAAAAACAAATGTCAGTTGACTTTTGGTATACCTTCAAATATGTTAATTAGATTAAGTTTAAAAATTTTAAATAATTTATTTATGGGAGTAAACTAATGAAAATCGAATTACAATGCATAGTTTTATTGAAAGAGGTTGCACGATGATGTAAACAAGATGGAAGCTACGCAAAGGTTAATTGAAATTCAAGAAACCATTATGGTAGTTACCTAGGTGAAGTCAACGTGGAGGGTGAGGCCATGTGGGTGATAAGTGGTCTCACCCACATGGCCAAGAGCCCACACATATCTCATGTAACAAGAGTTTCCCTTTAGTCAGGCCATGTGGGTGATAAGTGGTCTCACCCACATGGGCAAGAGTCTACACATATCTCATGTAACAAGAGTTTCCCTTTAGTCGGGTTGACTAATCACTTAAAATGATGAATTCAATCGTTTTTCTATGAGGTCAAACTATATTCATTTACCTTACTAATTTCATATTAGTTTTTCATGGTCAATGTGTTCAAACTAATGTACCGATTTATTAATTGGGCTTGATAAACAAATTGGGTCCAACTTTTTATTTCATTTTTTATATTTTCCTTGATCTCAAAATCACATATGATCTATCAATTAGTTCACCTAACATGAAAATTTTCTTCTTACTCCACTGTTCTTTTAAGTAGGCATAATTCTCAAGTTAGACATGTCTTTCTTACAATGGTCTTCCTTCATGGTTTTAAAGTCAAATTGATCTCATAATTGGGCTATCCTATAGTTCATTGTGATATGTTCACCCATTGATTGCTAAGTAGGGTTTAGTTCACTGTGATATGTCCAACCATTGATTGCTAAGTAGGGTTGGATATATTGATTAGGTCTCCCTATATCATCACTTTTCGAACCGATACCTTATTCACACAATGAGACTAATTTTTTGTAGTGATGAAAATCTATGTCTAGGGTCGAATTCTAGCCAAATCGAAGTTATTGGATCTTATTTTCAGAATTAGAGTATGCTTTAAGGCCTCATTTGAGTGCATGTGCTAATGTATCAATTGTCCCCTATTTCAAAGTAAGGACGAGAAATTATGACTTCTTGATTGTTCATGATCACCAATCGGGCCTCCATCATGTTTCCATTACATTGATTAAACTTTTTAAAAATTGTTGTACAATCAACATTCAACGCAAGGTTATGATGTAAGAAAAAGGTAACCTTGGTTGTTAAATCTCATAATTGGGAATTCTCCCACGTTGTGATAGTATTGTGATTTGATTGCGTGTTCTTTCGAACACCAGTTGAAAACTCAAATTTACTAACTTGTCCCTTCAAATTTGGAGAAGACTTGTCATTCTTCAAGTTTTAAAACAAATTGAACTCCTCCAATATGTTGATTTTAAATTGTGAAACTAGAAGCATGGCCAATTAAAGAGATCACTTATTCCTATTAATAATGCATGAGTTGTTGAGGTGACAAGGAAGCATTTTCCTTGATTTGAAATTGTGAAACTAGAAGCATGGCCAATTAAAGAGATCACTTATTCCTATAAATAATGCTTGAGTTCTCAAGGTGATAAGAAAGCATTTTCCTTTCAGATTCTTATTCTTATCAACTTCTTACATTCTCTAGGTACTCATTCCAAAAATGCTTACTTATCACTCATATATATTAATTCGTGAATTTGAGTCACAAATGTTGCATGCATGATGAAATTGAATGTTTAGTCCTAATGTTTGACTCATTNTATTCTTATCAACTTCTTACATTCTCTAGGTACTCATTCCAAAAATGCTTACTTATCACTCATATATATTAATTCGTGAATTTGAGTCACAAATGTTGCATGCATGATGAAATTGAATGTTTAGTCCTAATGTTTGACTCATTACATTCAAATATTGTTTAATTTCGAGTTTGGGTAGTAAGATTCCGAGTCTCTAATAAAATATGTCACATTTTCCTTCCCAGACTCTTATTCAAATTATGAATATGGTTTAATTTGAGAAATGGATCTTTATTTTTGAACATGCTTTTACCTCAACCTAAGAGAACGTCACTTTCCTTGATTATGTTGCATGCACCTTTACTTAAAATACCTTTTGTGATTGATTGTTGAATATGCATTGCACTAAGTATCTAATACCCTTAGTATTTTTGAGCTTATCTTGAGTCTAACCTTGAGTGACATTTGAAGACACAAGATCTTGTTTGAATCATAATTAAGCCCTATTTTTAGTATTGACATATACAAATTAAATCAGGGTTGATACTTGTCAAGCTTCAAAAGTATTTTCTTCATTCCAACTATTTGAACAAAATTTGACCTAATTGTGGTTATGTTTTCAAAGTTAACCTTATGCATGTCCTATTTGTGACAACTAATACAAAGGTCTCTTTATATGGTTCCTAAAGGTAACTAAAGGAGAAGAGAGATGGTTCCAGAGAAGATGGCTAGCGAACAACCCAATGAGTTTGTTATGATGACGGAAGATGCTGAGGAAATCATACCTACCTCAATGGATGAATCTCTAGTGAAGAAGGAGAGGGAATACAAAAAGGGAAAATGCTATAATCTAGGGAAAAGTAGGGAGTGTTACCAGTAGAATCTTACATATCCATCATAGAGATACATGCATACACAGAGACATATATAGAGACATACACAAGTAATGAGAGCCCAAAGAACAATCATTTTATTATATGATAGATAGTACAACACAATTACATATAACCTATCACATGAAGCTATCTGAGACTTCATGTGCTTATCTATTTATACCTCTATAAGACAGTTGTAGCTACTTAACTTCCAGGGTCGATCGGTTAGCAAAGACTCTGACTTATTTCTACTTCTAACTACGTTGGTTGATTGACAATTTCTAAGTCGATCATCGGGTCTAATCAACAGGGTCGACTAGCCCCTACAACATCTCCCCCCACCTCAATTCCTTGCTCGTCCCGAGCAAGTGGGGGTTGTACAAAATAATTCTTTTCATAATTTGATTACAATATTACAATATGGAGAAGTATAAGATGAAGATAGAAAGATAAATATGTAATAAGAAGAGATAAATTATTTATATGATCAGTCGAATTAAGGTACTAATGTCGATTACATTGTTGTGCCTAGCTCTCCACCACTGGTCGAATCAAATGTGTCTTGTGTGGATTTTGTTCCTATGTTTTATTGGATTGAAGATATCTTATCATAATTGGGTAGTTCATGAATGTCTGTGGTTCCTTTTTCACGTTGATATCCCTATGGTTGTTGAATAGATGCTTGTACAAAATCCCTCGTGCGATAATTCTAGTGATTTCTTCGTGAACATTGTGCATGATAAGATAATATGTAGGTGGCTGTGGCATACTTTTCGTTATGACGTCGATCATTGTTAATTCTATTATTAATGCCCATTTTTTCCTATCAAGGATTGAATGTACTTATTTTACTGACATCGACATCTCTTCGACCAAATTTTGTTTTTCGGGTTCGACCTCCCAAGTTTCAATTCTTGATACATGGTCGATACGAGAGCCGGCCAATGGGAGTTCTTGAGCCCTGATTTAGTCGATGTCAGTGATGGATTGTTTGTTCATTCATTTTTCTAATTTTTACTGAGTATGAATGTTGTCGTCTTTTGTCATGCCAATCCTGTTCTCTTGGTTTGTGCTCATATGATCTTCATTCTCTTGATCTATGCTCGCTTGAACCTCGCTCGCTTGCACCTAGACTGATCCTTTCGCTTGATTATTTTCTTATGATTATTTATCTTAAGTCGTTCTATGGTGTAGAACATCAAGAATATATTCTACTACTTTGTC
Source organism: Picea sitchensis (assembly GCA_010110895.2). Taxonomy (NCBI): domain Eukaryota; kingdom Viridiplantae; phylum Streptophyta; class Pinopsida; order Pinales; family Pinaceae; genus Picea; species Picea sitchensis. Next base: position 122,057 of record SNQJ01S0036725.1, read on the forward strand.
TTGGGCTTGACCAAGGGTTGATTTATCTCTCCATTTTATTTTATTGTTGTTTTTCCTTTGGTGTTATGACTAT
>SNQJ01S0036726.1:3403-53379 GCA_010110895.2 Picea sitchensis
AATTATACCTCCTAGTCTCCTATATATACCAAGGAGACATTTTCATTTTGAATCATATTGTACTTGAACATTTAAGTGGTGTAAAAGGAGGTTGCCCCCTCGAAGAGGCTTATTATCTGAAATTATCTCTTTTTCAAGGCGTTGAGTACTTTTCCTGATGTTTTTCTATGCTATATTGATGTTTGGTTCTTAACATTTTATGCCTTAGGAACATCTTTAAATAAACCATTCATATGTAATTGAAATATAAATATTATAAAATGGTTGTTAGACCCATTTGTTTTGTGTTAATACGATTATTGTTTCAATGGTTTGATAGTTTTCAATTTTTGAAGAGCTTTTCATATTTGTGTGATAGTCCTATCACAGATTCAATGGGTGTACCAATAGTCATAAAAATGAGTACACACCTATTGTACTCACGTCCTCACCTCACCTTTCTATCTTGACATATTAATGAGCCATTCACTACCTGTATTGGGTTTCGGTACTCTGTATGTTTGGCTCTCATCATGAAAGTAAATATTACAATCAAACCCCTGGTTTTCACTCCCACTATCTGGGCTATGATAACACACAAGCTATGTTATTTTTGTATCCCCACTCTCAATTCACACTTGTTCCTGTTGCTCCCACGAGTCAAACTCAAAACTATATAGAGTTATCCCTGTTTAATTATGGTTACATTTGTTATGGCACTTGTGATGCGAATCGAACCAAATGACTGAGTTTTTTTTGTTTTGTTTTAAGACCCGTAGTTGCAAACCAGAGAGACGTTTTTGCGAGAGAATTTATGAGACAACGGTTACGAATTAGGCCAAACCCTTTAAAACCCATTTCGGAAATGGGGTCATTTACCTTCCTCTTGATAAACTTCTTCAGAAACGAATCCATTTCATGGGTATGTTTCGTTTATTGGATAGCATTTTCTCAGAAAATTTGTTTCATCTGGGTTTTTCTTTTTTCCCCTTTCCTCACTGTGGGTTTGAATATATGCAAAAAACGACTGAATTCTATCATAGAAAGAAGTTAAACCCTGCTATCAAAGACCTGTGTGATGATCCACATGATTACTATCTATTCAATGAACCAAACTTTGTTCCTTTGCAAACCACCATGGTTAAGGAACAACGATGCATGTTTTTTCACCTAGAATAACCTTAGAACAGATTATGGACATGTAATCTTCAGAATTGAATGGATAAGTTGTTTGGATTTCGGCTTTAGACCAATGTAACGTTGTTTCATTTATGTTTTGTCTCTTAAATCTTGGAATATTGATATGTTATCTAGCTTTCGCCTTAATGACATATAATGTTCTATCTTATTCAGTCCTTTAAATTTTATCCATAGCTTGTTGTTTCATATATATTATATCTGTGATTTCTATTTCAATTTCGTATCATGGTTTACACTTGATGTTCAATTGAGGTATCAAATGAATGATTCACATTAAAATTTCTTTTATTGTAATCATTCATCATTATATGGTCACTAGATCTACATGTGTAGTAGTCTGTTCTTATATACTAGCTGTCAATAAACACCCTGAGTTTATTAAAGAGATGTTAGTACAAGTGTGTTACATATTTCTCTCACAGACGAGATAACTGGAGGTCTGGATCGCACAGAAACATAAACACAGTATGAAACTAATATCAGGTTAGGTTTATTTCCATTTAAGTTTTGTTATTTTAATTATTAGCGAAACATGACAATTTTAGATTGGATTTGACCATCACTCTATCCTTGTTTACAATCATGTTTTATTTATGCTTCTTAGATATGTGATTATAAAAAAGAAAATATAAAAACATGTGCTTTCTTTATCTACTTTCAAAAACAATTACAAGACATTGATTTTGCAAGGCATTCACTAAAACTTGCAACTTGTAATTACTCTGTTCATAATGACATGTTCATATTTATCTTTTTGTTTAAAACATTTGTAAATAATTATATTAAAGTATATGTATTATTATAGTTTTTAGCATTAAGTAGTTTATTTATTTTCTTTGTTTTAAGACCCTAGTTGTCTAACAGATCCATTATACCCGTCGGAATAGATTACACCAAACGGCTTGGGCTATTTAGACAACCCCGTTTCAGATCTATTCTTCCAGTTGATGGTAGGTCAAATTTTCCCATCAACAAATGGCACTAGAAGGAGGGTCGACTGACAAGATGGCCTTGTAGAATCCTTTATTTCGAATGTATTTAATTTCCCCATGGCTCCCCAAATCACTATGTTGGAACATTCTTTCCACTTCTCATTACCTGATCTTCCCAACGAGACATTCTCTCACTTGTCCAAAATCACCTTTGATGGTGGGGGCGATGTATCTGCTAAAGACCACCTTAACAAGTTTTGGTGAAAATGCATCAAACATGACATTTTTTATTTAAATGTTTTGTGTAGATTGTTCGCTTTTACTTTTAGTGGTCGGATTAAACATTGGTTTGAGTCTTTTCCAGCATATCACATTTTTTATTGGCTTCAATTTGTAGAGGATTTTTTAGATGATTTTAATATCTATGATCACAATCAATTATGTGAAGAATTTTAGACTTTGCTAATCAATGAAAATTCATCTCCAGACTTGTTTTGAACAAGCAAGGTGGGTAGAACCTATTGAAAAGGTTCTTACTGACAATCAAACTTGTTTTTCCTCTGAATCATTGTATACTCTGTCCTCGACCATCGTGGAAGAATATTTGATGTTGGGTCAAGGTGAATGTCCATATTCTTCGAACTCTTGCTCTAATCAATACTTAAACTTAGTTATTGAAGAACACTTAGGTGAGGAAAATAATCTTAAGTATTCTAACATTCCCAAGACACTGATTAGAGATGTAAATCTGCATTTTGAAGAAGAAACCTTAAACCTTCATCCTCAAAATGTACCTTATCCATAGGAAAGATTACATGTTTGTCACGAAATTTTTGAATTATCTATCATACATGAGGCAAATTTAGATGACCATGTTATGTTGAAGGATTTATCACCAAAACAGAGTGAAAGTTTTAAGGAAAGTGAAGATGAATGTCTTGAGAATACCATTGTTAAATATCATAGCTCAAGAGATTCTTTTCATGTGATTATTTCTCATTCCTTTTACTCTTTATATCCTAATCTCTTCTTAGATTCTGGTGGACATGATACTTTACCCATGATATCTTACTCTTTTCCATCACAATCAAATCTTTTTGATATGCCAAAATTTAGTGAAACTAATTTCGAACATAACACTTATGAAGTCGGATTTGACGCTCTTTCACTTTCATCACTCGGATGGGAAAAAGACATGTTGCAAGAAGATTTTACATGATTCGTTTTTGAAAAATACAATGCACTCATTCTTATGGAGATCAAATATTCTACATTGCATATTCGTTCTTTGATTAGTTCGTATTTTAGTTTTTACGCTTCACATTTGAAATGATCAATCTCATCAAAGGAAGCATTCAAACCAATTATCTAATTGATGTCTTGAATCCTCTTATGATGGGTTTCCCATTGATATATTCGTTTCATCAAAGTCATAGTTTGCATCCTAATATTTATGACAGGAACTTAGGATGGCTTGAATATTCGTATATAAAAAAATATTCATAATAAAGATAAAGTTGTGCTTGATTTTTTTTTACCTAAATATCCAAGAAGTAAGCATGACATACAAGGATGATTTTAAGGATGGAAATTTATTTTAAAATGTAGAAACCTTGGCAAATATTACTAATCTTTCATATGTCAACTATAAATATTTGGCGATATTTTTTTAAAAATATTCAAATTTCTAAGTATTTTATATAGTTTTTAAATTTTTTTGGCTATTTTTAAGGTTAAATAATTTTATCCTATAGAATTTGGGTGAATCATTTTTAAAATAACGAATCTCCTTTTTGGAAAAACCATGGAAAATTAGCCCATGAGCGAAATTTAGCCCCTAAAATCATCCCTAATGACATATTTCTTTTAGATCCTCCATGTGAAGAAATTAATGAACACTTGGAGAATTCTCAGGGGGATGGGGCACTTCAGTCTTGGCTGATGGTTATGTTAGGTCCCCTTAATCTTGACAAGTTTTCCAAACTTACTTACACTCTTACATGCCATTATGACTCATATCACGACAATATTGCATAATGGTTGGAGGATTCATACATCAAGAAATTTCAAAAGAATGGTAAGGTTGTGCTTGCTTTGTTTTTAAATGAATATATAGGAGGTAAGCATAACATATTTATTTTGTATTTGAAAATACTACATTCTTTTGTTCTGATTGTCGACTTTCTATGCCTTGCAGGATTAAAAATGCTCTTGTGGATGCACTAGAAATATGATTTTACTTAACATTTTTCATCTATTTTAGTAGTTTAGAGTAGGTTTAGGAAGTAGTTTTTCCTTTAGTTTTATTTATCATTGTTTCTCTTTGTAATAATGCATCTATGAACACGAGTGGGCACACCAAGGGAGCCATAATATGACTATTGTCAAGGAAGTCCACTTTAATCCTTTTCTCTCTGCTTTTCGTTGAATATTTCTTTTCAAAACTGCAGTATTATCATGAAAAATTCAAATGAAAAGTAAAGAGATAAGTAAATTTGAACTATCAACTTAACTCTGACCCAAGGTTCCATGAGTAGAACTACACTCATATAAATGAGACTTTTTTTTTTTAATTTTCTTTTAGTCTCTCAAAAGATATTTCACCTGATGATTCCAAATCCACCCCTCTGTACATATCTTTTTGTTTAATTTTCTTTTCTGTTTTTTTTAATTTTTTATTTTGTTTCTTTTCATTTTGCCTGTTTTTTATTTTTTTCTAAATAATTATGTATGAGTCATCATTTCATTTGTGGAGGGGAAATCATAATTTTTATCCATGAGAAGAAGTTGATGACTTTTCAAAGAACCATTGTTGTAAATGCTAAAACTTAGATCGACATAAGTAAATTTATGTTCAAAACAATGTTCCTGGTTTCTTTTTAAAATCACGAGAAGACATGATCATCATTAATAAAACTCTTAACGATGTCCATGTTTTAAGGAAAACAAATTAGTTATACCTTCCTTTCCTCAAGATGGTTTCTTAACATAAATCTAAGTGTTCAGATCATGATGAAGTCGTTAAACAAGAAAATAAGTTGTAAAGGATCAAGTTTTGTTTTCAAAATTTGAGATTTTCAGCGTCACCCCTCTCTTGAATATCATAAAGTTCCTGTAATTTTCTAAACAAATTCTAGAGATTTGAAAGCACTGAAAGGTGTGGAAAGTGAATGTAAACCCATCGAGACACTGAACAGGTCTCCTGGCAGCAGGTAAATGCATGCACGATGCCAAAGAAACTTCGTCAGGGTACTGAACAGGCTTGCTGGCAACGAAGCAATGTCGGGTTTAAGAAAATTTCCATGTATGTATTTTTTAATTAATAAAAAGTAAAGGTGTCCTTTATCATGAATGGATGACTCTTGGATATGACAAAGGTGTTAGAGTGGGTTAAATGAAATCCCTGCCAAGGCTCTGGACACCTGCTGGCAGCAATGGCCCTCTCAACAGTATCAGAGTCAGATGCCTAAATGTCGTTTCGCTCGTAATCAAGACTTGATAACTGGATTGTGTTTTTTTATAGAAACACATCTGATGCTAGACTATGTTATTTTATGAGTTTCAATCAGAATGCTTGACTTCCTGTCAATTGTTTCTTAAAATTTCATTTTTTCTGGTTCATCCTAACATGAATTTTCTGGTGATGCAGAGATAACTCCTTCGCCCAGTATGTCTCCATTGTTGGTAGACACACATGATTTTGATATTTAACATGATCTAAAGATATCACTTTTGATCGTAGCTGCCATCACCTCGAATTTGTAAACTTTTTCTGAGTTTTGAAATGACTATTGGGTTAAAGCCTAACTTATTAATTTTTAATTTTTCGATTGTTTTAATTTTAATTCATGACTGTAAGAATGAATTAAACATAAAACTTGTCTTGTTTTAATAATTTTATGCCTTAGGAACATATTTAAAAAAACCATTCATATGTAATTGAAACATAAATCTTATAAAATGGTTGTTAGACCCATTTTTTTGTGTTGATATGATTGTTGTTTCAATGGTTTGATATTTTTTGTTTTGTGAAGAGATTTTGATATTTGTGTGATAGTCTTGTCACAGATTCAATGGTCATACCAAAAGTCAGAAAAATGAATACACACCTGTTGTACTCACATACTCACCTCACCTTGGTGTCTTGACATATTAATGAGCCATTCATTACCTGCAATGGGTTTCGGTACTGTGTATGTTTGGCTCTCATCACAAGGAATGGAAAAGATTACAATCAAACCCCTAGTTTTCACTCCCACTATTTGGGCTATGATAACACACATGCTATGTTATTTTTGTATCCCCACTCTCCATTCGCACTTGTTCCTGCTTCTCCCATGAGTCAAACCCAAAACTATCTAGAGTTATCCCTATTGCATTATGGTTACATTTGTTATGGCACCTGTGATGCAAATCAAACCAAATGACTAAGTTTTTTTTGTTTTGTTTTAAGACCCGTAATTGCACACTAGAGACACATTTTTGCGAGAGAATTTCTGAGAAAAAGGTTACGAATTAGGCCAAACCCTTTAAAACCCATTTCGGAAATGGGGTCATTTACCTTTTTTGCAAGCCGATTCTTCAGAAATGAATCCATTTCAGAGGTATGTTTCATTTTTTGGATAGCATTTTCTGAGAAAATTTGTTTTGTCAAATTTTTTCTTCCCCCCCCCCTTCCTTTCTATGTGTTTGAAGATAAGCAGAAAACGGTTGAATTCTATCATAGACAGAAGTTAAAACTTTCTATCAAAAACTTGTTTGATGATACACATGATTACTATCTATTCAGTGAACCAAAATTTGTTCCTTTCCAAACCCCCATGGTTAAAAAACCACGATGCATGTTTTTTCACCCAGAATAACCTTGGAACAGATTGTGGACATGTAATCTTCAGAACTGAATGGATAAGATGTTTTCATTTCGGATTTAGACCAATGTAACGTTGTTTCATTTATGTTTTGTCTCTTATATTTTGGAATATTGATATGTTATCTAGCTTTATCCTTAATGACATATAATGTTCTATCTTATTCAGTGCTTTAATTTTTGTCCATAGCTTGTTGTTTCATATAAATTATATCTGTGATTGTTATTTCAATTTTATATCATGGTTTACGCTTGATGTATCAAATGAATGCTTCAAATTAAAATTTCTTTTATTCTAATCATTCATCATTGTATGGTCATTGGATCTACATGTGTAGTACTCTGTTCTTATATCCTAGCTATCAATAAACACCTTGATTTTATTCAGGAGATGTTAGTATAAGTATGTTGTAGATTTCTCTCACAGATGAGATAGTTGGAGGTCTGGATCGCACAGAGACATAAAAACCATATGAAACTAATCTCAGTTTATCTTTATTTCCATTTAATTTCTATGATTTTATTTATTAGCGAAACATGACAGTTCTAGATTGGCTTTGACCATCACTCTATCCTTGTTTCAAATCATGTTTTATTTATGCTTGTTAGATATGTGATTATAAAACAGAAAATAAAAAAACATGTGCTTTCTTTATCTACTTTCAAAAAAATTTACCAGACATTTATTTTGCAAGGCAATGAGTAAAATTTGCAACTTGTAATTACTTTGTTCATAATGACATGTAAATATTTATCTTTTTGTTTAAAACAATTGTAAATAATTAGATTAAAGTATATGTATTATTATAGTTTTTAGCATTAAGTAGTTTATTTATTTTCTTTGTTTCAATACCCTAGTTGTCTAACTAAGCCATTAAACACGTTAGAATAGATTACACCAAACGGTTTGGGTTATTTAGACAACCCCGGTCCAGATCTATTCTTCCAGTTGACAGTAGGTCAAATTTACCCATCTACAAATGGTTCTAGAAGGAGGGACAATTGACAAGCTAGCCTTGTAGGAGTCTTTATTTCGAATGCATTTAATTTCCCCACGGCTCCCCAAATCACTATGTTGGAACATGATTTCCACTTCTCATTACTTAATGTTCCCAACGAGATAGTCTCTCTCTTGTCCAAACTCACCTTTGATGGTGGGGGCGATGTATCTGCTAAAGACCACCTTAACAAGTTTTGGTGCAAATGCATCAAACATGACATTTCTGATTTAAAAGTTTTGTGCAGATTGTTCACTTTTACTTTTAGGGGTTGGATTAAACATTGGTTTGAGTCTTTTCCATCATATCACATTTTTTATTGGTTTCAATTTGTAGAGGAATTTTTATATGCTTTTGAAATATATGATTACAATCAATTATGTGAAGAATTTTAGACTTTGCTAATCAATGACAATTCATCTCCAGAAGGCCTGTCAACAAGAATCCATCATGTTCTCTGTAAATTTAATCTTGATGACATGACATCTGTACTAAATCTCCTCTATGATGCTTGCATCCCTTTCATCTAGTCATGTTCAATCACGAATGATGAACTAGTTTAAAATCCTATCACTCAATTGTGAGAAGAATTTTGTTCGCAGGATGAGAAGAATCCATCGAAATATTTTGAACAAGCAAGGGAGGTAGAACCTATTGAAAAGGTTCTTACTGACAATCAAACTCGTTTTTCCTTTGAATCATTGTATACTCTGTCCTCGACCATCGTGGAAGAATATTTGATGTTGGGTCAAGGTGAATTTCCATATTCTTCGAACTCTTTCTCTAATCTATACTTAAACTCATTTATTAAAGAATACTTAGGTGAGGAAAATAATCTTAAGTATTCTAATATTCCCAAGAAACTGATTAGAGATGTAAATCTCCAATTTGAAGAAGAAACCTTAAACCTTCATCCTCAAAACGTACCTTTCCACAGGAAATATTAGATGTTTGTCATGAAAGTTTTGAATTATCTATCATACATGAGGCAAATTTAGACGATCATGTTATGTTGAAGGATTTATCACTGAAACAAAGTGAAAGTTTTAAGGAAAGTGAATAGTAATGTCTTGAGAATACCATTGTTTAATATCATAGCTCAAGAGACTCTTTTCATGTGCTTTTTTCTCATTCCTTTTACTCTTTATATCCCAATCTCTTCTTAGATTCTGGTGGATGTGATACTTTACCCATGGTATATTACTCTTTTCCATCACAATCAAATCTTTTTGATATGCCAAAATTTGGTGAAATTAATTCCGAACATAACATTTATGAAGTCGGATTTGACGCTCTTTCAATTTCATTACTCGCATGGGAAAAAGACATGTTGCAAGAAGATTTTAGACGATTCATTTTTCAAAAATACAATGCATTCATTCTTATGGAGATCAAATATTCTACATTTCATATTCATTCTTTGATTAGTTTGTATTTTAATTTTTATGCTTCACATTTTGAAACGATCAATCTCATCAAAGGAAATGTTCAAACCAATGATCTAATTGATCTCATGAATCCTCTTATGATGTGTTCCCCATTGATATATTTGTTTCATCAAAGTCATAGTTTGCATCCTAATTTTTATGATAAGATATTAGGATGGCTTGAATATTCGTATATAAAAAATCTTCATAATAAAGATAAAGTTGTGCTTTCTTTGTTTTTACCTAAATATCCAGGAAGTAAGCATGACATATTTATTTTAGATCCTCCATGTGAAGAAATTAATGAACACTTGGAGAATTCTCAGGGGGATGGGGCACTTCAACCTTGGTTGATGGTTATGTCAAGTCCCCATAATCTTGCAAGTTTTCTAAACTTACTTACACTCTTCCATGCCATTATGACTCATATCATGACAAGATTGTAGAATGGTTGGAGGATTCACACATCAAGAAATTTCCAAAGAATGGTAAGGTTGTGTTTTCTTTGTTTTTAAATGAATATATAGGAAGTAAGCATAACATATTTCTTTTGTATCTGTAAATAATACATTCTTTTGTTATGATTTTTGACTTTCTACGCCTTGCAGGATTAAAATGCTCTTGTGGATGCACTAGAAATACGATTTTACGTAGCATTTTTCATCTATTTTAGTAGTTTAGAGTAGGTTTAGGAAGTAGGTTTTCCTTTAGTTTTATTTCTCACTGTTTCTCTTTGTAATAATGCAGTTATGAACACGAGTGGGCACACCAAGGGAGCCATAATATGACTGTTGTCAAGGAAGTCCACTTTAATCCTTTTCTCTCTTCTTTTTGTTGAATATTTCTTTTCAAAACCACAATATTATCATAAAANTCTTTGTAATAATGCAGTTATGAACACGAGTGGGCACACCAAGGGAGCCATAATATGACTGTTGTCAAGGAAGTCCACTTTAATCCTTTTCTCTCTTCTTTTTGTTGAATATTTCTTTTCAAAACCACAATATTATCATAAAACTTTCAAATGAAAAGTAAAGAGATAAGTAAATTTGAACTATCAACCCAACCCCGACCTAAGGTGCCACGAGTAGGAAGGCACTCATATAAATGAGGATTTTTATTTTTATTTTCTTTTAGTCTCTCAAAAGATATCTCACCTGATGATTCCAGATCCACCCCTCTGTATATATCTTTTTGTTTAATTTTCTTTTCTATTTTTTTTATTTTGGTTCTTTTCATTTTTCTTGTTTTTGATTTGTTTCTGAATAATTATGTCTGAGTCATCATTTCATTTGTGGAGGGGAAATCATAATTTTTATCCATGAGAAACAGTTGACAACTTTTCAAAGCACCAGTGTTGTAAATGCTAAAACTCAGATCAACATAAGTAAATTTATGTTCAAAACAGTGTTCCTGGTATCTTTTTAAAATCGCGAGAAGACACAATCATCATTAATAAAAATCTTAACGTTGTCCTTGTTTTAAGGAAAACAACTCAGTTATACCTTCCTATCCTTGAAATGGTTTCTTAACATAAACCTAAGTGTTCAGATCATGATGAAGGTCATTAAAGAAGAAAATAGGTTTTAAAGGATCAAGTTTTGCTTTCAAAATCTGAGATTTTTAGCATCATCCTGCTCTCTTGAATATCATAAAGTTTCAGTAAATTTGTAAACAAATTCTAGAGAGTTGAAATCACTGCAAGGTGTGGGAAGTGTCTGTAAACCTGCCGAGATACTAAACAGGTCTGTTGGCAGTAGGTAAATGCATGCATGATGCCAAGGAAACTTCGTTGGGGTACTGAGCATGCCTGTTGGAAATGAAGCAATGTGGGGTTTAAGAAATATTTCAGGTATGTATTTTTGAATTGATCAAAAGTAAATATGTCCTTTATCATGAATGGACGAATCTTGGATAGGAAAGAGGTGTTAGAGTGGGTTAAATGAAATCCCTACTGAGGCTATGGATGCCTGCTGGCAACATTGATCCTTTCAACAATATCAAAGTCGATTTCCTAAATATCATTTCGCTCATAATCAAAACTTGATAACCGGATTGCATTTTTGACAGAAACACATCTGATGCTAGACTATGTTATTTTCTGAGTTTCAATCAGAATGCTTGACTTGCTATCAACTGTTTCTTAAAATTTCATTTTTTCTAGTTCGTCCTAACATGAATTTTCTGGTGATTCAGAGATAACTTCTTCGCCCAGTACGTCGCCATTGTTGGCAACCACACATGATTTTGATGTTTAACACGATCGAAAGAGATTACTTTCAATCGTAGCTTCCACCACCTTGAATTTGTAAATTTTTTATGAGTTTCGAAATGACTGTTGGGTTAAAGCCTAACTTATTAATTTTTACTCTTTCAATTTTTGATTGTTTTAATTTTAATTCATGGATGTAAGCATTAATTAAACATAAAACTTGGCTTGTTTTAATAATTTTATGCCTTAGGAACATCTTTAAACAAACCATTCATATGTAATTGAAATATAAATCTTATAAAATGGTTGTTAGACCCATTTTTTTGTGTTAATACGATTATTGTTTCAATGGTTTGATAGTTTTCGATTTGTGAAGAGATTTTTATATTTGTTTGACAGTCCTCTCATGGATTCAATGATCGTACCAATAGTCATAAAAATGAATACATACCTGTTGTACTCAATTTCTCACCTCACCTTGTTGGTGTGACATATTAATGAGCCATTCATTACCTGCATTGGGTTTCGGTACTCTTTATGTTTGGCTCTCATCACAAGGAATGGTAAATATTACAATCAAACTCCTAGTTTTCACTCCCACTATCTAGGCTATGCTAACACACAGGCTATGTTATTTTCATATCCCCAATCTCCATTCTCACTTTTTCCTGCTTCTCCCATGAGTCAAAACCAAAACTATCTAGAGTTATCCGTGTTGCATTCTGGTTACATTTTTTATGGCACCTGTGATGCAAATCGAACCAAATGACTAAGTTTTTTTTGTTTGTTTTAAGACCCATAATTGCACACTAGAGACACATTTTTGCGAGAGAATGTCTGAGAAAATGATTACGAATTAGGCCAAACCCTTTAAAACCCATTTCGGAAATAGGGTCATTTAGCTTCTATGCAGGCAGATTCTTTAGAAACGAATCCATTTCAGAGGTATGTTTTGTTTTCTGGATAGCATTTTCTCATAAAATTTATTTTGTCTGATTTTTTCTTTTTTCCCATTTCCTCTCTATGGGTTTGAAGATATGCAGAAAATGGCTGAATTCTATCATAGACAGAAGTTAAACCCTACTATCAAATACCCATGTGATGATTCACATGATTACTATCTATTCAATGAACCAAACTTTGTTCCTTTGCAAACCCCCATGGTTAAGGAACCACGATGCATGTTTTTTCACCCAGAATAACCTTGGAACAGATTATGAACATGTAATCTTCAGACCTGAATGGATAATTTGTTTTCATTTCAGATTTAGACCAATGTAACGTTGTTTCATTTATGTTTTTTGTCTTATATTTTGGAATATTGATATGTTATCTATCTTTATCCTTAATGACATATAATGTTCTATCTTATTCAGTGCTTTAAATTTTGTCCATAGCTTGTTGTTTCATATATATTATATCTGTGATTGCTATTTCATATCATGGTTTACACTTGATGTTCAATTGATGTATCAAATGAATGCTTCACATTAAAATTTCTTTTATTGTAATCATTCATCATTATATTGTCACTAGATCTACATGTGTAGTACTCTGTTCTTATATCTTAGCTGTCAATAAACACCTTGAGTTTATTCAGGAGATATTAGTACAAGCCTGTTGCAGATTTCTCTCATAGACGAGATAGATGGAGGTCTGGATCGCACAGAGACATAAACACAGTATGAAACTAATCTCAGGTTATCTTTATTTCCATTTAATTTATGTTATTTTATTTATTAGCGAAACATCACAATTTTAGATTGGCTTTGACCATCACTCTATCCTTGTTTCAAATCATGTTTTATTTATGCTTCTTAGATATGTGATTATAAAACATAAAATATAAAAACAAGTTCTTTATTTATCTACTTTCGAAAACAATTACCTGACATTGATTTTGCAAGGAATTGACTAAAACTTGCAACTTGTAATTAATCTGTTCATAATGACATGTTCATATTCATCTTTTTGTTTAAAACATTTGTAAATAATTAGATTAAAGTATATGTATTATTATAGTTTTTAGCATTAAGTAGTTTATTTCTTTTCTTTGTTTTAGGACCCTAGTTGGCTAACAAAGCCATTAAACCCATCATAATATATTACACCAAATGGCTTGTGTTATTTAGACAACCCTGGTCCAGATCTATTCTTCCAGTTGACGGAATGTCAAATTTTCCCATCAACATAATGTTCATAGAAGATATTACTCGTATTTGGTTGAAGAGATGCCTCCTTCCGACCTCTTCTTCAACAAGAAGAGGAGAGTTGTAGTAAAAAGAGAAACACACCAAAAGGAAGGTGAAACTATCAAGAAACATAGGGTGCTATTGGATGGACAAGCCTTAGAAGAGGCTGACTTCTCTATGGAAGTGGCAGGCTCATTGGGAGCTTTCGCCACAAAAAATCGGTATTCAGTTGGGAATTTGAAGGAACAATTGAAGCAGAAGGACCTGTTGGTAAGTTAGTTGTAATGTCAACTAAATACAATGGAACAGAGTGTAAGAGATGAGATGAATAGGGGTTTTGAGCAGATTAGAGCTTGTGACAGACAGGAAATTCAACAACTCAAATTCAGTCTCGATGAAATGTGTAAGAATGCACAGACAATTAGATAATGGGCCATTTAGTAGGGAGAGTTGGTAAAACAACTACAGGCCAAAATAAACTTGACTGAGAACACAACTATACTTATGGCAGTACACCCAGGCATTGGAGGTGCGTGAGAAACTGGAAGCAACACAACAAAGCCTTTTTACTAAGATAGAAGTTGTCCAAAACCATTATCGGGTGGTAGATCAATCTTTAAATAACATTGGCCTAAAGGAGAGAGAGACCATTGCAACTCATGCTTATTTCCAAGAAGAAGTTGTGTCATCAACAAAAGAGGAAGTAACCATGGTCTCTAGATTGAATCTTTTTGAGAAAACTCGAGGCGATATAATACTAAAAACCTGGAAAGTTAAGATAGTTGAAAGTAAAAGATTAGCTAAGGAGGTGAAGAAAGCTTGTGAAGAATCATTTCATTCACTCGACAAAGAGTCTCTGGGCCTCAAAAAATATAATATCTCTGAATTCCTAGGGCAAGTTGACATAGCAAAAAATCAACTTAACTTCAATACAAACATGGCAGAGGTTCGGGCTGAAATCTTGTAGTTGAAACAAATTGATATTACCCAGATTAATAAATGGATAGTCAATCCTAGTCTGCAGCTACAGTCTATACATTAAGAAGATAGAAGAATGGAAAATAGGATGACTCACTTAGAAAATAATTTATATACTTTTGAGGTGAATGACACAACATAACCTTCGAGATTGGTGGTGTAGTTCATAGGCAAATGTGTGGAATCTGTCGAGAAAAGGAAAGCCAACACATATGGAAACAAATGAGATGACACGGGCATATCATGTACCCAGATCATGATTAGAGACCATATGTTTCTGAGCTAGAGAACAAGAAGGAGAAACGTCTCTACCAGCGTGGCGAAGAGACAAGGGAGATGCAAGTGAAATGTTTCAGATTTTACATATTGTAATATTTACTGTTTTGAAATTATGATAATTCCAACCGCTTAGGGTTGAGAACATTTTGTATAAATACATAGTCTGAAGAATTAACACGGGCTACTTCTTGTTGTATTGTAACTAAGAAAACTCATCCTTTTGTGAGTATTAATACAAGTGCAGACAGGGATTCCAAATTTTGTGCAGGTTGAGTTATGTGTTTTTTTTGTATTCCATATCTCTAGTTTTATTTATGTTACTCATTGATAAGTGAGTGGTTTCAATTTAGTATAACATCTACTGTAATAACGTTTTATCTGTTATTTTATAACCAAGCATTTTTTCCTTTGTATTTTCCATTAGTAAATACAAAACCTGCAAGCTACTTGGATCACTGTATCTTATATCCTTTCAAGGGTGCATCCTGTATTTTCTTCTACTGTGAACAAGGTAAGATTCATCTGTTATTGATGTCTCATTTTGTTTAACATTTTTGTAAATTTCTCTCGCATCACTTGATTTTATTACTCGACTCAGATGACGAAACATAGCCTCTGTCCTGTTCAGTTATTAATTTCATTTAACGGTTAATTATTATATAATTAATGGAAGAAAAAGCACCTTTTAAAACATTCCTTAAATTCTTGATGCCTTGACATTACTCTTCAAGCCTTAAGTGTAATCTCAGGAACAACATATTTTTGGTGTCGTTGTCGGGGACGAAGAAACAAAGTTATTTTTCCCTGGGAGAATGATATGGTAAGTTTCTCTCTTTGATAGTGAACAAATGTTGAATACATTTATAAGGATAAATTTTATCTTTCACTTAGCGACTCCACTATAGAAAACTAGAATTTGGTAGAAAGAATACCAGGAAGAACCCAGAAGATCAACATACTATGCCTGTATCTGATCCTGAAAATCTATTAAAACCAAGGGGATACCTCAAGAAGACTATTTCATCCATGAGTAAGGTTTACCAACCCAAAACTGTGCAAAATAATGCTAAGGTTCCACTTGAACAGTCAACCTCGCAAGAAGGTTATACACAAATCCACTTCGGAGATACATCAACTGAGAAGCTTGCAGCTGAAACCATAAACCCCGAGCTGGTTTTACTTGAGATTAAAGCCAAGATCGATTCAAATTCCCCCTTTACTAGTAAAGGTAAAAGATCCCTTTCGATACCCACTTTTATTGACATTTCGTTGGTCCTCGAAGTAAAGGTTTTAGTTCCCAAAAACTCTGAGGACTATATCTCTTACCTGGATTCAACTCTTGTTGGTTCTCCTATTTATATATCTTGTAAATCTGAAGAACCTAGTCCTCATTTCCCTTTTCCCCCTTTTCATATTTTATGTCTCTTCATGGTTAGTTTCTAGAACCTCCTTCACTTCATCATGAGGTAGTATAAAGTTCCCTATCAGTTTACAAAAACCCTCTCTTTAACTCCCGAAGTTCATCCCCTCGACATCAAATGGTTGTTGTTGGAGGAGGTGGCGTCGAAGGCGGTGCTGGAGGAGGAGGTGGTCAAGGAACACCACCTCCTCCCCCTAGTATTTTTTCCAAAGTGGAGGCCATATACGCTCCTTTAGTCCTTTCCCCTGTCCTTCATGATTTACCAAACAATTATATGAAGAAATTACCGAAATTCACAGGAGAGGGAGATTTAACTGCCATCGAGCACATCAAATTTTTTGACGAATTCATTGATATCCTCGACATTGAGCATGAGGATGTTTATTCAAGACTTATGGTACAAAATTTTTAAGGTCAAGTAAGACTATGGTTTCGAGGGCTTCAGGTAGGTTCTATAGCATCTTATGATGCGCTGGAAAATGCCTTTTTAAGGTAGTGGGAAGAAAAGAAAGATCACTTGTATTATCTGATAGAGTTTGGAGCTCTAAGGAAAAATAATTCTGAGTCAGTCCTAGAATTCACCCAGAGTTTTAATAAACTCTATCATAATATCTCAGCAAAAGTCAAACCCTTACAACCCATAGCTAAGATGACTTTCACAGGGGATTTTGAGCCCGACTTTGCCCTACTTTTGAGAGAAAGGAGATTTGTTGACCTCACAAGAATGCAAGAAGACTCCATTAAAATCGATTCGAACATGTTGGCATAAAGTAAACTAAAATCTAAGGTCAAAATGGGAAACAAATAAACCAAACACTTTAGGGAACAAGATGGAGCTTCCATATCTGGGAGGTCAATGGAGGACAAAATGGATGACATGGCTAAGATAATCAAAGAGTTATCAAACAAAATCTCCAGAATGGAATTAGACCAGGAGAAACCTGATCCTTTTTCTAGGAGATATTTCAAAAGGAACCCCAATCCCCAGATCCAATAGAGACCAGTAAAAAATGAGGTTCAGATAATCAAAGCCCCTTTTAAAACAGAAAACTTTAGGCAAAGTGATGATGTACAAGAATTTGATGGGTTAGATGAAGATATTGACAATCTCAGTGATAATGATCAAGAACCTCACCTAACCAGAAAGGATTATGAAAGGTATTTAGGCAAAGAACCATTGTTTGGAAACGAGGTAAGTATAAATAATATGGGAGAATCTGATTATCAAGGAATCATTGACTCTGTAATGGTCTGTTGGCATGAATTTGATCAGACCAAGGTCCTTCTCAGGTTACCAACAAAAGGTACCATGTATTCTAGAGCATTGCCATTTTCATATCCTTCGAAGAGAAGAAGCCTCACCCGAAGCATTATTGAGACAGATAGATAGGGAAGGGTAGGGAAAAGACTAAAGAGGATCCATAGAGTAGTCAGAACTCATTCATGTTCTTGCGCAAGAGACATTAACATATCTAAAACATATAAATGCATGAATCAAACCTACTTATGTTGCGAGAAATCATTTAAACATTGAACCATCAAATAGAACTCATAAGCTATAAGGAAATATTGTAATGTATAAGTAATCATACAAAGATGCAACATATTTTGAAAGTTAGTCCTGCTTCCTATTATCTTTAGGATCTTTCTCTCATTACAGACTCAAAATTACATAGCAAGTCTTAGTACAGACTCTTGGCTCTGGGCTCATGCCATAGATCTCTAATTCTCCAATTGATAGGTCCAATTCATTACAGACTCAAAATTTTCTTCCTTCGACTTACAACAATTATCAACAACTAATCCCAAAACCCTGGGCGACTCTGACCAACCCGACTCAACTCTACCCAGCCAACCAACTCATGAACTAATGAACCAACTACTAAATGAACCAACCAACAAATAGGCGAACCCTTTTACAATTGTGTTCGGTCCTATATATAGTTGGGTTATGTCTTCCTTCTCGGTTTGCATGATTTCTTGTTCTGTTGCAACCGTTTGTTGCTTCATTGGTCTTACACTGACTTCCGCCACTGCTTTCTGTTGCTCTTTTTCCAGCCTCTAAATGAGTTTGTGCAACTCTTTCTTAATCAAAACTTGTGCGATTCCTTCTCAAAAATGAAGGGTCCAACAAGATACGACCACAATCCTTGACTCGTCCTCGAGTCAAGCTCTTGGTTCTTTCAGATCCTCCAGGATCATCTATTGTTTTCCCTCATCCATATTTTATTCTTCTTTGGGATCTGCTGTTATTCTCTTTCTTATTTTACCTCCTCAAATGAAGGGCCCAATTCTAGTACCAACTCTAATGCTCCATGCTTTACTCCTTGAAAGCTTTCAACTTTGTCCTGCCAATTTCGGGTGAGGAGTGATGCTTCTGCAAGGAACTGTTGGGTCATCTCTTTGTTGTACTCCTTTGGCTTGGCCGAAACCAATGAGTTCCACTTGGAATCTGCTATTGCGTCGACCTGATGCATTTGCATATAGGCAGTCTTAATTACCAGTCGAAAGTCACGCAACTCTTTCTTGGCTACGGACTGTGCCTCATAGAGTGTATTTAGTTCGTTGTCGGCCTGTGGAATTTGGTCAAACTTCTATTGTTGATCCATGGGGTCCATTGTGACCACAACTTATTTGTTCAACACCTAGATCTTTGTGCGCACCTCCTCCAAGACATGATTTCATCGAGCAATGATGCCCATCTAGTCGCTAACCTCCCTGAATATTTTGGTGAAATCTGTTGTGTTCTTGTGCAGTGTTTCTCGGGCATTTTTACCTTGCAATATGATCTTCTTATTTTGTTCCTGTATCTATTGAGGTTGTTGTTCTACTTCCTATTGGACTTGTTGTAGCTTCGCTTGCAGTTAGTCAATGCGAGTAGAGAGTTGCGTCCATCCTTCCTGTAACAACTTGATCTGTTTCTCTGGCTCATCTACATCGTTGGCCTCGGATAGTTCAGGCACAACCTTTTGAATCTCTGGCCAAGCCTCAACAATTTTTTCCTGCACTTTTTCCAGTTTGCATTGGAATTGGAGTTTGTCATGTGCTTCCTTCATTTTGTATGTGTGCGCAATGAATTGTTCCTTCCTTGCAATCTCGGTGGATCTCTCAACCTCCTGGAGTCTTTGCTCCAGCTAGTCCATGGATGCCTTGATTAGTCCAAATAATTGTGGCACTGTACATTGTACCAGGTCAACAAATGAAGGAGCTTCTTTGTGGGTGTTCACATCTATAGTGGGAGTCCACTGGTCATTGAATGGTTTGAGAGAGTTTCTATCTCTTCCTCCATTGGTGGTTCTAGTGCGATTCTCAACCTTAGCTCTATTGGAAAAAGAGTCAGAACCTATGTTATGGATATGCAGAGTTGCATCAATTCTACATATTGTTGAGGGTTTTGGAGAACCTACTCCATTTGTGCTTGCATGGCTATTGTATCCTACTTTGCTGTCGATTCTGGTTCGATGTGCGCATTTGGTATCTCTGGTTCTTCCAGTGCTTCGGCTTGATGTTCCATGATTTCTTGGTCACTCTTGCCCTTCGCTAGTGAAGTGATTTGTTGGTTGTTGTCTGGTTCCGACTCCTCTCTAGTTCGGGAATATTCTTCTTGCACTAAAGACACAGGCTGTTGTTCCTAGGTGTCTAGATTCGGATCATCTAACATCGTGCTTGGCTCTGAGGCTTTGGTGTTAGGACCAGAAACTTATAATCTTATCTTGGGTGGTTCTCTGGTTATTTGTGGGAGTCATCACTCCACTATCTCCAGTGGATTGAGTTGCATCGATTATGAGGTCATGGTCTGATGTGTATCGACAATGATGAGGTTTGGTATTTGGAGTGGTGGGGGTTTCTCAATGATGACTATGGATGGAAATGTTTCTGGCTTTGGGTCATTCTAAATATCAATGATAGTGGTGGATTTAGTCATGGCATGGGTGCAGGGAGTGGCATATGTAAGGGGTTGTGGATTTAGGGGTTTGCTCGGTGAGACCCCAGTTCTGGACTCTTCACCAATGGTTTGGTACCAAGCACAACGTCCAAGATCTAGTTAACCTGCACACCTGACAGCACGACATTGTCTGGCAGCTGATAGTGGGCTGATATTTTTCTCCTCTCTAATTGTTGTATATTTTCTTCCTCCTCGGATTCTGTTTGTACTGAAGTGTCTAGCTTCTTCTGCTCGAGGCCTGAACTCGGTCCTTCTCTTGCTTTGTTGTATTTTTTCTTTAGCATCTCCATAGGAAAAATGTAATGCATTCTTAATTTACGTGGGTCATGTTTGACTCCTGGCCATGACATGACTTCCTTATCAAAGGCTTCCTCATCCAAATAGAATGGTAGCATCCTTGTGTGGAAATGTTCCTTGCTGACATGTCTTGACCAGACAAATGTGTTGTGTTGGTTCATGCCGAAGGTGATATTCCTTGTGTTACAGTTGAGGAGCTCTTGCGGGATGCACAGCTTCTATTTTGCATCTATAATACCATTATACCATTTGGAAAATGTTGTGTTGTTGAGTGTTTTATTCTTTGAGCCTTGTTTGAGATTCCATGGCTCGAACATCTTCACCATGCATCCCTTATCTGGTATTGTCAGTTTTCTTCCCACATGCGGCATCGATTTGAACATTGGAAATTCCATAAGTAGGTATCCATAGGTGAAGGTTCCTCCCTTCCCCTGCGCTTCCTCGCAAGCTATTAGTAGTTCCTCCAACAAGAAACTACACCAATTGAACACTGCTCCATTTGCACAAAAGTCAGCGACTGATAACACATATAGAGTGCATTCTCCCTTATAGTAACACCTCATAACCTCATTGGCTATGATGTAGCTACTAGTGTGGACTGTCTTGGGTTGTATTGGTTCAATTATTATTGTGCATCCTCCTCTCTTTGTGTTAAATTTCTCGTATAAGTTAAGATCGCCTTTCTTTTTCACATTCTTACTGAGACCCTGGAATCCCTTCAACACATCCTCACCTTGGGAGGATAGTCCAGTAAGTTGTTGGATGTCTTCAACATGGATTGGATACCATTTATCCAACCATAGACTTCTGTCATGCACCTTGCTTATCAGAAATTTCGTGCAACACGCAATCTCACCTGTGGTACCAAAGACTGGTAAGTCTCTCAGGTTCATTATGGTCGAGTTAAATAGGTTGATGAAATATTATTTTGATACAACTTCCATTCCTTCGATTCCATACAAAACTATATCACAAAATACATCTATGTGCATCTATGGGAACAAGGCTGAACCCATGAGGTCAAGGTCGAGGAGCTTTACGTGCTCTACCTTCCCTTTGAGATCACCCATGATATCGACCTGGGGGTCGTAGGGCTCATATGGTACTACTTCTTTAGTCATGGTGCTTCATCTTGTTGTGGCTCTCGACATTCTCACTTATGTGGTAGGTCAGAACTAGGGTTACGTCTACAGCTTTTACAATGGTCCCAAATGGTTCACACTAATGAGTTTGGGAATGGCTATTCTCTTTTTAGAAATAGTACATTCTCGATTGAGTTCTAAGAGCATTATACTTGGCTTAATGGGTAAGTTTTTAGCAGTAACTGCTACTCATTATGAACGTATGGATGCAATCCAGGTCTGAGTTGTCCGACTAGATGGTTTAATACAGGTAAATCCTATTGGTGATCTTGGTATTTACTTATTTGAGTGGAATAGGGAAATGGCCAATTTGAGACCTTTTTGTTTGATGGGTGGGTCTCCTGGTGCGAACTTCGATGGCATCTTGGAATAATGTGGATTTATGGCTTAACAACCGTCAGACGGGGTACTAGAATGGCAATAAAGGTTGTGACTAGAGTGGGTTTGTGTGGCCTGTTAGAAAAAGAAGTCACTCCTCGATTGCAGCAGGAGTAAGCACGATACCAATCAATTTTATATGTCACAGGTTGTTTATAAAGGGTGACTGAATGGGAGTTAAATCAGAACAATAACGTTTTATCTCAGAAAACTGTGTTGGAAATATAGAGTTAGGTGAGTTCTTGATCTAACTTAGGCCAGTAAGTTGCATAGTGGTGAGTTGGTGGAGGAAAATGAGAGAGGAATGAAAGTCTTCTCTGGACATTCAGTCTTCCAACAGCCTTTGGAGGAAAAGTCTTAGGTATGATATCCTCTTAGATATGAGAAAATTCAAGAAAATTAAAATGTTGCAAGAACCAATATAATCAAACCTACATTATACAGTTATTACGACACTTGACTAGATCATCCATGCTCAGGATTTAAGAGTTAGAAGAAAAGAGTAAGGAAGAGGTTGGCTGGCAGTCTCAAATATCAGTCTATAACAAGAGAACCAGAGGCCTCGCTAGAAATTTAAAATTGGGATCATAGCTATACCATAGATCCTTAAAAAATATCAAGATGGAGTATATATACTCAGAGCAATTCACCCCTGACAGCAGGAGAGTCACTAAGCGATTACATTTAAGGATTTATGTGTGCATGATCTTCTCGTATACTGTGCATGCAATCTCCTGTCTAACATTGGCTTAGATCGACATGGCTCTCACAGGGAACCTATCCACAGGGGTACCATGAGATGACTTCTCCAGACCTTCCATGCCTTCCATTTATGGGTTGAGCTAAGGTTTCAATCACCTGCTCAATTTTCATTAACTGCTTTCTTCCATGGAGAGTGGTCGAGACTACAGGCACAAGAGATGACCACATGCCTGCTCTCCAAGGCTTGGAGGCTAGCTTCCTTTTCTTCTAGCTCCACCCTCAATGTAACCCAGGGCCATAACCTCACACCTATATTCAAAAGCACTTCGACATTTCTCTTTTCAGGGACTCCCACACGCTATGTCCAAGATCCCCTATGCCCAACATTGCAAAATCACCCTGCCCAAACCAACGGTTCGATCTTCCTAGAGAATCAATGGCCAAGATCATTTCCTTAGCCTACCTTAGCCATATGTGGAATGAAAAGGTTCTTATATTTCTCTTGGCCCTACTTTCCATGTGACTATGGGTTGTGACCTCGCCTAAAAACCAAAGGCGCCTCATGAATCTTGGGTATCGACAATGGGAAGGAGTCAAATCCTCGTCCTTCATACTCTCGGTTGCTGAAATTGTGACGGGGATTAACATGTGTTAACACCTCCCTTATCTCTCATCTATATGGTCACCGTCTATGACCCAGGGCTAAAACCTTGGGCGCTTCGTAGTTTTTCCTATCTATTGACATATGCCCTTCTGGTTTGGACGACTCATATAAAACTAGCGTTTTGGATCTTTCTTTGCCATGCAATGAATAATAGAGCCCTTTTCGGACCTGATTTCTCTATAACCAGGGGCTAGGACCGTGGTCCCAACCCCTGGGGGTTCCGTGATTTCACTTTTTGGGGTTTCGGGCTATGGGTTCATTTGTTGACGAGAACCCCGAAACATCAACTCCCGAAAAAAATCAATCAGCTGCCACATGTCCCCGCTAGATTGGATGGCCTAGATCATTTCAAGCCTCTTCCTGACACAAACCTTCGTGCAACTTCACGGCCCCAATTACCCGATGACCATCGATATGTTCCATCATTGGATCCTTTCCGCTGAAACTCGTCCTTCCTTGCTTGCTTGATTTGTGTCACTGTTCAATTTTTCTCGGTGCTGCAAATTGTGAAAATGGAGACTTGGCCAACCAAACTTAGTCTTGGGAAGAAAAAGTTTCGGTGATGGAGGATAGAAGGAGGAGGAATCAGCCATTTAGAATAGATAGAGGAATTTTAGGACCGGTCTCTTTTGGGCGAATTGAGAGAGAAAATTGGTCGATCGAGAAGGATGACTGTGATAAAGAAAGATACATGACAGGAGGGAAAAGAAAACTACAATTGGGTCTGCATAAGAGGAAAAACACAGACATAGGAAGAAAACACAGACCCCCAAGGTCTTGACAGGATTATGTGATAACATTAGGCTCCATGGGGGATGGTATGCTCCCTGTGAGCTGCTAAGAACGCACAGCTTCAATGCCTTGTTGTTGGGTTGTGGAGTCTTTATAAATGCCAAAAAACAAATAGGAAAACAATATTTACAATCACAGGGGAGCCACTTGTGTCTCAAATAAATCACTTCTTTAGGAAATTCCCATTCACGGGGCCATTAAAAACCTCCTTTCCCTCCATATCCTGTAACCTGTAAGTATTCTTTAAAAACACTTCATAGATTTTGAAGGGCCCAATCCAGAGGGCTTCAAATTTCTTGTAATTTCCTCTTTCCTGTCTGGGTGCATCCCATTTAAGCACTAGATCTCCCAGATGGAAATCTCCTTTTCTTTCCTTTCTATCAAAGGCCTTCTTGATCCTTTACTGATGGTCATGAGCTCTGTCCATCACCTTCTCTCTAGTCTGTTGGACCTCCACCACTTGATGATTCCTTCTGATCATATTGTCAGGCTCTAATTGATAATCCTGAAATAATTTTGCTACAGGTAGAGCCAGCTGAGAAGGAAAAACAACTTCTATCCCATAAACAAGTTGGAAAGGGGATATTCCTAGGGACCTCTTTGTTGTCACTCAATCATCCCACATAATGAATTTGAGCTTTGAATCCCATGCCTTATTATTGTCTTCTAATAGTCTTTTAATGAGCTTCATCAGATTTGTGTTAGAGGACTCTACCAGTCCATTGCCTTGGGGATAATAAGGAGTGGAGTGAATTAATGAAATCCCAATCTTCTCACAAAGCTTAATCAATATCTCAGACTTGAATAATGTGGGATTATTAGTGATAATTTTGTTAGGACAACCAAACCTCACTATGATATTCTCTAGGAAGATGATAATTGACTTGTGAGAAGCACTCCTCGTGGGGATAGCTTCTATCCACTTGGTGAATAATTTGTGGTAGTTAGGATCTGACTGTGATGACCACTTGAAGGAGGATGAATCTCCCCATTGAATTCCAATCCCCATTGCTAAAAGGGTCCTAAAGATACTATAGGCTTTAGTGGAAGAGATTTGAGCTGCTTCTTTCCTGAGAATTTTTTACATTTGATGCAGGCTCTGATTTTTGCACAAACATCGGTGAATAAGGTGGGCCAGTAGTACCCATCCCTGAGGATTTTGTAGGCTGTGGTATTCTAGAAATGGTGCCTCCCACATAGGCTACTATGAAAATCAAACATAATACTTTGAGCCTCATATGGGTCTAGACATCTCAGAAGAACTCCTAGAGGGTCTTTCCAATACAAGACCTCGTCAACAAGGCAATATCTCACTGCTTTGAGCTTTAAAGATCTTGCCTTTCTTTTCCCCATTCCATCAAGAGGCCTTAATTTTGTAGAAAATATATAATGTCTCTGTACCAAGTGCATTCTGCTAATGGTAAGTTGTCTTGAGAAATTGTTTTGGACAACTCAGCTTGCTGATCATCTGAGAAATCATTGACGAAGTTAACCCCCAAGGATTTACAATTAGATTCAGCCAACATCTTGGCTAAACCTTGGCCCTTAATTATCTTGGTGGGTTTTATCTCCAGGTCAAACTTAAGGATTTTGGTGATCCACTTGCTCCTTCTCCCGTCTATGTCAGGATGAACAAGAATGTCCTTCACAAAAGCTGAAGGAATGTATGAAATGACCTTTGAATGTATAACATAGACTTTGAAATCTTTGAGATATTTCACTAAGGCATAGGCCTACTTTTCCATTATGTCATATTTGACCTCGGCGTCCCTCAATGCTATGCTAAAAAAGGAAATAGGTTGCTCCATCCCTGCATCATTTTTCTGTAGTAGAAAAAAAACCATTGTATCAAAGGAGGCAAAAGAAAAGCTCAGAAAATCCTTGGAGTAGTTGGGACTGATAAGCACAGGTGCCTCAGTCAATGCCTTTTTGATTTGGTGAAAGGATTCCCTGGGTTTAGCAGTCCATTTTATTTCATTATCCTTTCTAAGCATGACTATGATATGCTTCACCAAATCAGTAAAATTTGAAACAAACCTCCTTAGAAATTTAATCTTGCCCCAAAAGGACTGGACTTCTTTCCTAGACCTTGGGAGTGGAAATGTTTGGATCGCTTCCACCTACTGGGATCGATCTTGACTCCCTCAGCTGATACTATGTGGCCCAAAACATTTCCCTCCTTCATGGAAAACAAAGATTTTTTGGGATATAAGGAAATACCAAACCTTCTACATTTCAAGAAAACCTTCCTCGGATGACAACAATGCTCTTTATCAGATCTGGAAAAGACTGTTATGTCATCTAGAGAGATGACCACAAAATTATACTTCTCCCCATTGAAGGTGATGTCCATGGCTTGGTGAAAGGTCGCTCCTGTGTTCATTAGACCAAAGGGAATTTTGGCATACATGAATGTTCCCCAAGGAGTGGTGAAGGCTATCTTTTCTCTGTCTTCAGGTAAGATGGAAATTTGATTATAACCAGAAAAACCGTCAATCATGGAAATCCTTGATGTGCCAGTTACCCTCTGTAAAATATGTTTCATTTTTGACAAGGGGTAATTATCTTTCTTTGAGCTCCTATTCAAGTTTCTGAAATTGACACAGAGTCTGATTTCTCCATTTTTCTTTCTCATTGGGACCAGATTGGCCACCCATTCAGAATATCTCAAAGGGATGATGATTTGGACATCCAACAACTTTCTTACTTCTCTCTCCATGACATGAAGCAACATAGGATTAATCTGTCTTAGCTTCTGCCAAAATGGATTAGCCTCTTCTTTCAGTGGGATCTTATGCTCGATGAAAGTCATGTCATATATTTTGAGGTCTTCATAAGTCCATGCAAATACATTAGCAAATTCCTTTAACAACTCAACATACTCGACCCTTCACTCCCTTGACAATATGCTTGATATCTTGACAAACTTAGGATCTTTCTCTGTACCAATATTGCATTCAGATATGTCAGCATCATCAATCAACCTCTCATATTTTACTACCACATCATTATTGTCAAAGTTCTCTCCAAAGGGACTAGTCCCTTTGGAATATGATTGATGTGTAACTGCACAATGTGATGGTTAGCAATTTTCTTTAAAAATACATTAGTATGGGAGCTACTTTTAGGTTCATGGTCCTGGTCTATTTGTAATGCAGAAAATTCATCAACAATCTCCATGAATCTTTTGATCTCAAGATCATCCTCAAATACTTTCCAATGCTTGACATTGTCTAGTATAGAGGGTTTGTATTTCACTTATGTATCATACTTGAGCTTGGGTGGCAGGGGAACTTTGAAATTACTTGCTGAAATAGCCAAATAATCAGTCAAATAAATGAGATGTGTAAGGGGGAGAAATCCAATAATAGTAGTCCTAATAGATATAACCTCAGATCCAAGAAGAAATCTAGAACAACTGATGTTCCTGAGCAGCCTACTAGAGTAGAGAATTCTACTAAAGATGTGGCAGACAAAAACAGAGGTAAGAAAATCCAAGCCCCCTCTCCAGTGGTCCAGATTCCTGTTCCTAAAGTGAAAGAAATATCAAATCTCACATCCTCTTTTAATTTTGAGCATGAAATTTAGAAAATCAGAATTCTTGTGCCCCTTTCAGAGCTAGTCAAACATGAGGATTTAAAAAAGAGCCTTGTTAAGATATGAACTATTCATGTCTTCTTCGTCTGTGAACTTGGGTAACTTCTTAAGGTAGCCATCCACTGGGAGGGAATTCAGAGGATGAGGCAAAACAAGTGGGGCATACCTAGCAACTATAATAGCCTCCATTCTAGTCATAGGGGGATTTGCTCCTGCCATAGGGACAATAGGTGGAGGATAACTAGGAGGGGAAGGATTTCGAACAGGTGAGACTAGAATTGAGCTTCCGGGAGGAAAGAGGAACAACAAAGGATTTAGAGAAAAGGCTATAGGGCTTGAGGGAACAAAATATTCTCTTCGCGCATTAGCAATAGTAATAGGAGTAGGGGTGGTAAAGCCCAGAGTAAGGAAATATTCTAAGGCGTTGGGTCTAAAACATGGTACAAATATAGGGGAGAGAGGAGTGACAAGTATTTATCCCTCTAATCCTAGACCAGGGGGGGAAAACTCAATAGGAACACTCCCAAAATTTAAAATTCGAGAAGCTCGAACAGAAGATATGACAAGGGAATGAGAAGCAAAAAATGGATTTTCTAAAGAAGGACCATGAAAATCATCAGAAAAACCTGGTTCAACAACATAATCTCCTTCTCGAGGTGCCCTTCCCTTTCTGATAATTTTCTATGGGTCAAATTTAGGTGTTGCTAAAGGCAGCTGTGGAGTAGACCTTGTGTGTCTGCCTCTGGAAGCCACAACTGAAACAGTGGAGTCGCCAATGGATTCGCCTCAATGGAGAGACAATAGTGGAGTTTCTAGGTGGATAGTAGCAATCTTCGATGTAATAGGTTCTGATGCACCCTCGGAACTAGTAAGCTTTGTCATTCTACCCACGAAAAATCTTCAATTTCATCTCCGGAAACGATGCCAGAAATGTTAGCACCAGAAGTCTCTCCTAGATTGCAGCAGGAGTAAGCCTGATACCCATATATTTTATATGTCAGAGGTTGCTTATAAAGGGTGACTGAATGGGAGTAAACTTAGAAAAATAACATTTTATCTTAGAAAAATGGGTTGGAAATATAGACCTAGCTGAGGTCTTGATCTAACTTAGGCTAGTAAGTTGCATAGTGGTGAGTTGGTGGAGGAAAATGAGAGAGGAATGAAAGTCTTCTCTGGACATCCAGTCTTCCATCAAACTTTGGAGTAAAATTATCAGGTATGAGATCCTCTCAGATATGAGAAACTTCAAGAAACTTAAAATCCTACAAGAACCGATATAATCAAACCTACATTATACAGTTATTACAACACTCAACTGGATCATCCATGCCCGGGCTTTAAGAGTCATAAGAAAAGATTAAGGAAAAGGTTGGCTACCATTAAACAAGAAGTCTCAAATATCAGTCTATAACCACAGAACCAGAGGCCTCACTAAAACTTTACAATTGGGAGCTTAGCTCTACCATCTATCCTTACAAAATAACAAAATGGAGTATATATACTCAGAGTAATTCTCCCCTGACAGCAGGAAAGTCATTGTGAGATTACATTTAAGTATTTATGAGTGCATCGTCTTCTCGTATACTATGCATGTAATACCTTGTCCGACACTGGTTCAGATTGACATGGATCTCATAGGGAACCTATCCGCAGAGGTACCACAAGTTGACTGATCAAAACCTTCAACGACTTCCATTTATGGGTTGAGCTAAGGTTTCAACCACCTACTCAATTTTCATTAACTATTTTCTTCCATGGAGAGTGGTCGAGACTACAAGAACAAGAGACAACCACATGCCTACTCTCCAAGGCTCGGAGGCTAGCTTCCTTTTCTTCTGGCTCCACCCTCAATGTAACCCAGGGCCATGACCCCGCACGTATCTTCAAAGGCACTTCAACATTTCTTTTTTCGGGGACTCCCACATGCTATGTCTAGGATCCCCTATGCTCGACATTGTGAAATCACCCTGCCCAAACCAATAGTTTGATATTCCTTCATAATCAGTGGCCAAGATCATTTCCTTAGCCGACCTTAGCCATCTATGGAATGAACAAGCACTTATATTTCTCTTGTCCCTACTTTCCATGTGACTGTGGGTTATGACCTCACCTAAAAACCAAAATCTTATCGTGAATTTTGGGTATTGGCGACAGGAAGGAGTCAACTCTTCATCCTTCAGAATCCCAATTGCCAAAATTATGACGGGGCTTAACTTGTGTTAGTGCCTCCCTTATCTTTCGTCCATATGGTCACTGGCTATGACCCGGGGCTAAAACCTTGGGTGCTTCGCAGTTTCTCCTATCTATTGACATATTCCCTTCTGGTTTGGAAGACTCAGATTAAAATCAGCATTTTGCATCTTTATTTTCCACATGATGAATGCTAGCACCCCTCTCAGACCTGCTCTCTCTGTAACTAGGGGATAGGACCGTGGGCCCAACCCCTGGGGGTTCCGTTATTTCGTGTTTCGGGGTTTCGGGCTATGGGTGAATTTGTTGACAAGAACCCCGAAATGTTGACTCTCGAAAAAGTTCAATCAACTGCCAGTTGTCCCCATTGGATCGAGTGGCTTAGGTCATTTCAGGCCTCCACCTAACACAAACCTTCATGCAACTTCACGTCCCCAATTACCCAATGACCATCGATCTGTTCCATCGGTGGATCCTTGCCACTCGAATTAGTTATTCCTCGCTCGCTTGATTTTTTTCACTGTTCAACCATTCTCGGTGCTGCAGATAGTGAAAATGGAGATTTGGCTGACCAAACTTAGGCTTTGAAAGACAAAGGTTCGGTGATGGAGGATAGAACGAGGAGGAAACGACCATTTAGAAGATATAGAGGAATTTCAGGACCAGTCTCTTTTGGGAAAATTGACAGAGAAAATTGGTCGATCAAGAAGGATGACTGTGATAAAGAAAGATACATGCCGAGAGGGAAAATAAAACTACAATTGGGTCTACAGAATGGGAAAAACAAGGAAAAACATAGACATAGGAAGAAAACACAGACCCCCATGGTCTTGACATGATTATGTGATAACATGGCCTATGACTTAGATTGGAGTTGGATTCATGTCCCCTTCGACCACAAAGGTTGTCCCCGTCATCTTTAATGACTGTCATGAAAGGACTTTCTTATGGTTCAGGTCCTATACTACTGAGTCATCAGTTCTATATCAACCAACACTTAGACAAAACAAATGAACTATGTGTTATGGCGCAATATTGCGCATATGGACTCTATTACTGAATTTAAAAAAATTTAGAAACAAAACAAAACTCAAATCTATCTATTATACAAGTTCCTTCGGATTGGAGCAACTATCCTTCTTTCTCAATGTTGATATAGTTAGGGCTTCAGGTGAGCACCATTCACCCATCTTGGTCATAGAACATCATCCAATTGTGCGAGTCTAACTACTCCTAAGGGTCAGATGTCCACAACTATGAAGGGTCCCAACCAGTGCATACGCAACTTGCCAGGATGCTTCTGGTTTCGATTGTCATAGAGTAACACCTTGTACCCTTGTGTGAATACCTTGGTATTAATTTGTCGTTCATGCCAAGATTTTTGTGTTTCCTTTTCAACTGACTGATGGAAGTCTACTAGAAATCTAGTTTCCTCGATTTCTTGTAGCTCCACAAGTCTCTGCTCCCCCAATTCCTCTTTTGTCATACCTGTGACTTGTGAAATATATAGGCTTGGAGTGATGAACTTTGCAGGCATGATGAAATCTCTCCCATAAACTAATTGGAACAATGTGTGTCTGTGGAGTTTCTTTGTGGTTGTCCTATAGGCCCATAGGACAGTTGGAAATCTATCATCCCAGTCCTCTCGGTTTGCACAACAGACCTTTGTTAGTCCCTTTTCTAGTATGGTGTTGAAGGCTTCAACTATTCTGTTGGTCCGTGGGTGGTATGGAATGATCTTGTAATGATGGATCATAAATTATGTTGTAAGTGTTTCTATAGTGATGCTAATGAAATAATGTTCCTGATCATTGGTTAGGCTCCTTGGACATCCGAACTGGGTAATTATATTCTCGAAAATGAATCTGGCACCAGTGTCTATCGAATAGTCTTGTACCATTGTTGCTTCTGCCCAACGGGTGAGGTAGTCACTTGCGATAATGATGTACCTAGAATTTGAATGTTTGGATGTGGGGATGATTGGTCCAATGAAGTCAACTACACATTTCTCAAATGCTTGTAGAGCTCTAACTGTTTGTAGTGGTAGTTCATCTCGGCGGGACAACTTTCCCACCCATTGACAAACATCACACGATCTAGCGTATACTTTTGCATCCTTGAATAGTGTGGCCCATCAAATTCCTACCTGTAGAACTTTCTGTGTCGTGGCCTTTCCTCCTACGTGGCCTCCTGTGATTCCACTATGGAATTCCCGGAGTATATCCTACCTTTCATGATCCAAGACGCATCGTGTTAGGATGTTATCTAGTCCTATTTTGTACAATTGTCCATCGATTAGCTAGTAGTATGTTTCTCTGATGACCATATGGAATTTTTGGGTTGCAGAATATGTTTCAGGACAGACCCCTGTACTGAGAAAGATTGCTATGTCCTCCAGATATTCCGTTATGGAGCTAGTCATCCACTACTTTTCCACTTTCTCCTGACTCTATCATATATAGATGGTCAGGTCCGACATTTCATTGTCCCAGCTTGATGACGACTTCAAAGGAAAATTCTTGAAATAACAACAACCATCTACAAATTCTCCCTTCCAGCACAGGTTTATTAACTAGGTATTTCAATGTAGAATGATCAATGAAGAATTTGAAGTGAGACCCTAATAGATAATGTCTAAATTTTTGTAAAGAATAAATCATTTCTAAGCCTTCCCTTTATGTCGTTGTGTAGTTGCGTTCTTCTTGTGAAATCCTTCAACTCACAAAATAGATAGGGTGATCCATAGCTCCATCTCGAGGTTGCATTAATATATCTCTTAAGGAAATTCTAGAAGCATCTACATAGACGTGAAATTCCTTCATCCAGTTTGGGAATATCAGAATTGGTGCTGTAATGAGTTTATCCTTAAGTGTCTCAAATGATTTATTGCATTCAGGAGTCCATTGGAATGTTTCATCCTTTTTCGGGAGGTTTTCCAGAGGTGCATTAATGTTGGGATATCTTTGAATGAACCTGTGGTAGTAATATGTGTGTCCTAGTGTGGAGCGCAATTTTTTAGCACTTGTAGGTGGTGTCATATTCAAAATGACCACAACTTTGTCTGGGTCTACCAATACTCCTTCTCGAAAGACTATTTGGCCCAATAGATTTCCATGTGGCACACAAAAGATACACTTTTTGAAATTTAATGAGATTTTCAATTCTCTGCATCTGTCAAAAACTAGCCTTAGTAGTGCTACATGTTCCTTAAGCTGGCTATATATTTTCCAATCATCCATATAGGCTTCTATAAATTTGTGAATGAATTCTCTAAAGGATGCTATCACAATCCTGGAAAAAACTGCAGGGGCATTCTTTAAACCAAATGACATTATGTTGTATGCAAAAGATCCGCATTCTATAATGAAAGTGGTCTTTCTTTTGTCTTCTTCAACAATCCTGACTTGATGGTATCCTGAAAATCTGTCTGTGAATGAGTATTCTTCCTTCACCACATCTTGTTCTAGCACCTCATCGGTAAAGGGTGTTGGGAAAGGGTCGTGCACACAAGTAGAGTTAAGGCTTATGTAGGCCACACAAACTCTAATATCCTCAATGTCTTTCTTTCTTTGAATGAATATTGGGCTTACCCACTCTACTTCTTCTACTGCAAAAATGAGACCTGCTTCTAACATCTTATAAATCTCCTTCTTAACCTTTTATTTTACTCTTGGGTTAAGATGGTATGGTCTATGTCTAACATGCTTGGATCCTGGTTTTAACTCAATCTTCATTTCTCCCATGACTCCTTTGATTCCCTTTAATTATGAAAAAGTATTTGGGAACAAATCCTCATATTCCCTCAGTAAACTCTATATTTCTTGGCTAGTTTTCTCATCCCAGTAATCTCCCACCATAGTTGTCTTGGGTTGATCTACAGTCCCTATATTGAGTCTATGCAATTTTAATGGGTGATTGTATGAACTATCGGTCTGGCAAGGTATGGTGTTTTGGATTTCTCTACTCCCCTCTATCTCTTTGATGGGTAGGTTTCTCAGTTCCTCTAAGTCGTCTAGGCTTTTTGAATCCTTGCTAATCTGATAGCATTCTATAGGCTTCTCAGTCGAGGGTAAGTGGATTTTAGTCTGAAGTTCTTAGGTATTCTTGGGACACACTAGAAAGTTTGATTTCTTATTACTATTGGTTGTAAAAATAAGTTCTTTAATCTTTTGTAGGGCTAGCTCAAGATTAGGGTACTTAATTGTGAATGAGAATTCCTTGCACAATTGAGCTGCCAACATCTGCCAGTCGTTGGTCTGTCTCTTGGTTTCCTCATGTATGAACCAAGCCTTCAAGATTGGGTCTATCTCTTAGTTTCTTGCACAAGAGACATTAACAGATCTAAAACATATAAATGCATGAATCGAACCTACTTATGTTGCGAGGAATCATTTAAACGTTAAACCATAAAATAGAACTCATAAGCTATAAGGAAATATTGTAATGTATAAGTAATCATACAAAGACGTAACATATTTTGAAAGTTGGTCTTGCTTCCTATTATCTTTAGGATATTTCTCTCATTACAGACTCAAAATTACATAGCAAGGCTCAGTATAGACTCTTGGCTCTGTGTTCATGCCACAGAGCTCTAATTCTCCAATTGATAGGTCCAATTCATTACAGACTAAAAATTTTCTTCCTTCGACTTACAACAATTATCAACAACTAATCCCAAAACCCTGGGCGACTCAGACCAACGTGACTCGAATCTACCCAGCCAACCAACTCATGAACTAATGAACCAACTACTGAATGAACCAACCAACGAACAGGTGAACCCTTTTACAATTGTGTTCGGTCCTATATAAAGCTGGGTTGTGTCTTCCTTCTTGGTTTGCATGCTTTCTTGTTCTATTGCAACCGTTTGTTGCTTCGTTGGTGTTGCGCTGACTTCCACCACTGCTTTCTGTTGCTCTTTTTCCGGCCTCCGATGGAGTTTGTGCAACTCGTTCTTAGTCAAAACTTGTGTGATTCCTTCTCAAAAATGAAGGGCCCAACAGGATACGACCACAATCCTTGACTCATCCTTGAGTCAAGCTCTTGGTTCTTTCACATCCTCCAGGAGCATCTATTGTTTTCCCTCATCCATATTTTCTTCTTCTTTGGGATCTATTGTTATGCTCTTTCTTCCTTTACCTCCTCAAATGAAGGGCCCAATTCTGGTACCAACTCTAATGCTCTGTGCTTTACTCCTTGAAAGATTTCAACTTTGTCCTACCATTTTTGG
Source organism: Picea sitchensis (assembly GCA_010110895.2). Lineage (NCBI taxonomy): Eukaryota > Viridiplantae > Streptophyta > Pinopsida > Pinales > Pinaceae > Picea > Picea sitchensis. The sequence goes on from SNQJ01S0036726.1 coordinate 38,826, forward strand.
GCAAGGAGTGATGCTTCTGCAAGGAACTATTGGGTCGTCTATTTGTTGTACTCCTTTCGCTTGGCCGCAACCAATGAGTTCCACTTGGAATCTACTATTGTGTTGATCTGATGCATTTGCATATAAGCAGTCTGAATTACCAGTCGAAAGTCGCGCAGCTCTTTCTTGGCTATGGAATGTGCCTCATAGAGTGTATTTAGTTCGTTGTCGGCCTGTGGAATTTGGTCGAACTTCTGCTATTGAGCCATGGGGTCCATTGTGACCACAACTTATTCGTTCAACAACTAGATCTTTGTGTGCACCTCCTCCAAGACATGATTTGATCGAGCAATGATGCCCATCCAGTCACTAACTTCCTTGAATATTTTGGTGAAATCTGTTGTGTTCTTGTGCAGTGTTTCTCGGGCATTTTTACCTTGCAATATGATCTTCTTAATTTGTTCCTGTAGCTGCTGAGGCTGTTGTCCTACTTCCTGTTGGACCTGTTGTAGCTTCTCTTGCAGCTAGTCAATGTGAGTAGAGAGTTGCGTCCATGCTTCCTATAACATCTCGATCTGTTTCTTTGTCTTGTCTACATCACTGGGCTCGGCTAGTTCAGGCACAACCTTTTGAATCTCCGACCAAGCCTCAACAAGTTTTTCCTACACTTTTTCCAGTTTGCATTGGACTTGGAGTTTGTCATGTGCTTCCTTCATTTTGTATCTATGTGCAATGAATTTCTCCTTCCTTGCAATCTCGACCGATCTCTCGGCCTCCTAGAGTCTTTGCTCCAACTAGTCCTTGGATGCCTTGGTCAGTCCAAATAATTGTGGTGGTGTACACTATACCAGGTCAAAAAATGAAGAATCTTCTTCAGTGGGTGCCCGCATCTATAGTGGGAGTCCACTGGCCGTTGAATGGTTTGAGAGAGTTTCTACCTCTTCCTTCATTGGTGGTGCTGGTGTGATTCTCAACCTTAGCTCTACTGGAAAAAGAGTTAGAACCTCTATTATGGATATGCAGAGTTGCATCAATTCTGCACATTGTTGAGGGTTGTAGAGAAACTGCTCCATTTGTGCTCGCATGGCTATTATATCCTGCTACATTGTCGATTTTGGTTCGATGTGTGCATCTGGTATCTCTTGTTCTTCCAGTGCTTCAGCTTGATGTGTCATGATTTCTTAGGCACTATCACCCTTCGTTGGTGAAGTGATTTGTTGGTTGTTGTCGGGTTTCGACTCCTCTCTAGTTCGGGCATCTTCTTCTTGCACTGAAGAAATAGTTTGTTGTTCCTAGGTGTCTCGATTCAGATCATCTAGTGTCGTGCTTGGCTCTGAGGCTTTGGTGTTGGGACCAAAAACTTATGATCTTGGCTTGGGTGGTTCTCTAGTTATTTATGGGAGTAGTCGCTCCACTATCTCTGGCGGATCGAGTTGCATTCATTTTGAGGTCGTGGTCTGATGTGGATCGACAATGATGAGGTTTGGTAGTTGGAGTGGTGGGGGTTTCTCAATGATGACTATGGATGGAAATGTTTCTGTCTCTGGGTCATCTTGAATAGCAATGATAGTGGTGGCTTTAGTCATGGCATGGGTGTAGGGAGTGACAGATGTAAGGGGTTGTGGATTCATGGGTTTTTTTAGTGAGACCCTAGTTCTGGGCCTCTTCACCAATGGTTTGGGACCAAGCACAACGACCAAGATCTAGTTAACCTCTGCACCTGATAGCATAGTATTGTCTAGTAGCTGATGATAGGCCGATATTTTTCTCCTCTCTAACTATTGTATCTCTTCTTCCTCCTCCGAGTTTGTTTTTACCGGAGCGTCTGGCTTCTTCTACTCGAGGCCTAAACTTGGTCCTTCTCTTGCTTCATTGTTTTTTTTCTTCAGCAGCTCCATAGGAAAAATGTAATTCATTCCTGATTTATGTGGGTCATGTTTGACTCCTGGACATGACATGACTTCCTTATCGAAGGCTTCCTCATCCAAATAGAATGGTAGCATCCTTGTGTGTAAATGTTCCTTGCTGACATGTCTCAGCCAGAAAAATGTGTTGTGTTGATTCATGCTGAAGGCGATATTCCTCATGTTACAGTTGAGGAGCTCTTATGGGATTCATAGCCTCTGTGTTGTGTCTATCATACCATTATACCATTTGGAAAATGATACATTGTTGAGTGTTTTATTCTTCGAGTCTTGTTTGGACTACCATGGCTCGAACATCTTCACCATGCACCCCTTATCTGGTATTGTCGGTTGTCTTCCCATAGGTGGAATCCATTTGAACATTGGAAATTCCACAAGTAGGTATTCATAGGTGAAGTTTCCTCCCTTTTCCTACACTTCCTCACAAGCTACTAGTAGTTCCTCCAACAGGAAACTACACCAATTGAACACTGCTCCATTTTCACAAAAGTCGGTGACTGATAACGCATCTAGAGTGCATTGTCGCTTATAGTAAGACCTCATAACCTCACTGGATATGATGTAGCTACTAGTGTGGACTGTCTCGGGCTGTATTGGTTCAATTATTGTTGTGCGTCCTCCTCTCTTTGTGTTAAATTTCTCGTATAAGCTAAGATCACCTTTCTTTTTCCCATTCTAACCGAGACCCTAGAATCCCTTATACACATCCTCACCTTGGGAGGATAGTCCAATAAGCTATTGGATGTTTTCAACATGGATTGAATACCGTTTATCCAACCATAGACTTCTTTCATGCACCCTGCTTATCAGAAATTTCGTGCAGCACGCAATCTCGCCTGTGGTACCAAAGACTGGTAAGTCTCTTAGGTTCATTATGGTCGAGTTAAATAAGTTGATGAAATCATTTTTGGTACAACTTGCATTCCTCGGATTACATACAGAACTATATCCCAAAAGATGTTTGTGTGCATCTATGGGAACAAGGTTGAATCCATGAGGTCAAGGTTGAGGAGCTTTACCTGCTCTACCTTCCCTTTGATATCATCCACGATATTGACCCAGGGGTTGGAGGGCTCATCTGGTACTGATTCTTTAGTCATGGTGCTTCGGCTTGTTGTGGCTCTCGACATTCTCACTTATGTGGTAGGTCATAACTAGGGTTATGTCTGTAGATTTTACAATGGTCCCAAATGGTTCACACTACTGAGTTCGGGAATGGCTATCCTCTTTTTAGAAATAATACATTCTCAGTTGATTTCTGAGAGCCTTATACTTGGATTAACGGGTAAGTTTTTAGCAGTAACTGCTACTCATCATGAACGTATGGATGAAATCCAGGTGTGAGTTGTCCAACGAGATGGTTTAATCCAGGTAAATCCTATTGGAGATCATGGTATTTACTTATTTGGGTGGAATAGGGATGTGGCCAGTTTGATACCTTTCTATTTGATGAGTTTGTCTCCCGGCACGAACTTCGACGACATATTGGCATAATGCGGCTTTATGGTTTAACGATCGTCAGATGGGGTACCAGAATGGCAATAAAGGTTGTGACTAGACTGGGTTTGTGTGGCCTGTTAGCACCAGAAGTCACTTCTCGATTGCAACAAGAGTAATCCTGATACCCATCAATTTTGTATGTCACAGGTTTTTTATAAAGGGTGACCGAATGGGAGTAAAATTAGAACAATAACATTTTATCTCAGAAAACTGGGTTGGAAATACAGAGCTAGGTGAGGTCTTGATCTAACTTAGGCCAGTAAGTTGCATAGTGGTGAGTTAGTGGAGGAAAATGAGAGAGGAATGAAAGTCTGCTCTAGACATCCAGTCTTCTAGCAGCCTTTGGAGGAAAAGTCTCAGGTATGAGATCCTCTCATATACGAGAAAATTCAAGAAACTTAAAATGCTGCAAGAACCGATATAATCAAACCTACATTATACAATTATTACAACACCCGACTAGATCATCCATGCTCGGGCTTTAAGAGTCAGAAGAAAAGAGTAAGGAAGAGGTTGGTTGCCATTAAACAAGAAGTCTCAAATATCAATTTATAACCAGAGAACTAGAGGCCTTGCTAAAAATTTACAATTGGGAGCTTATATCTACCATAGATCCTTACAAAATATCAAAATGGAGTATATATACATAGGGAAATTCACCCCTGACAGCAGGAGAGTCACTGTGCGATTACATTCAAAGATTTACATGTGCATGATCTTCTCGTAGAGTGTGCACACAATATCTTGTCTGACACTGGTTCAGATCGACATGGCTCTCACAGGGAACCTGTCTGCAGGGGTACCATGAGCTGAATTCTCCAAACCTTCCATGCCTTCCATTTATGGGTTGATCTGAGGTTTCAATCACCTTCTCAATTTTCATTAATTGCTTTCTTCCATGGAGAGTGGTTGAGACTACAAGAACAAGAGATGACCATGTGCCTACTCTCCAAGGCTTCAAGGCTAGCTTCCTTTTCTTAGGCTCCACCCTCAATGTAACCCAGGGCCATGACCCCGCACCTATATTCAAAGGCACTTCGACATTTCTATTTTAGGGGACTCCCACACGCTATGTCCAGGATCCCCTATACCCGGCATTGCAAAATCTCCCTGCCCAAACCAACGGTTCGATATTCCTTCAGAATCGACGACCAAGATCATTTCCTTAGCCAACCTTAGTCGTATGTGGACTGAAGAGACGCTTATCGTTCTCTTGGCCCTACTTTCCATGTGACTGTGGGCTGTGACCTCGCCTAAAAACTAAAGGCGCTTCGTGAATTTTGGGTATCGATGATGGGAAGGAGTCAAATCCTCGTCCTTCATACTCTCGGTTACCAAAATTGCGATGGGGCTTAACTTGTGTTAGTGCCTCCCTTAACTCTCGTCTATATGGTCACCGACTATGAACCAGGGCTAAAACCTTGGGCGCTTCTCAGTTTTGTATATCTATTGACATATGCCCCTCTAGTTTGGAAGGATTAGATTAAAACTGGCATTTCATAACTTGCTTTTCCACGCAATGAATGATAGAACCCTTCCTGAACCTACTTTCTATATAACCAGGGGCTAGGACCATGGGCCCAAACTTCAGGGGTTTCATGATTTCATGTTTTGTGGTTTTGGGCTATGGGTGCATTTGTTGACAAGAACCCTGAAACGTCGACTCCCGATCATTTCAATCCTCCGCCTGACACAAACTTTCCTACAACTTCATGACCCCAATTACCCGATGACCATTGATCTGTTCCATCATTAGATCCTTGCCGCTGAAACTCGTCCTTCCTCGCTTGCTTGATTTGTGTCACTGTTGAATCATTCTCAGTCCTGTAGATAGTGAAAATGGAGACTTGTCCGAACAAACTTAGGCTTGGGAAGATAGAGGTTCGGTGATGGAGGATAGAAGGAGGAGGAATCATCCATTTAGAAGAGATAGAGGAATTTCAAGACCAGTCTCTGTCGGGTGAATTGACAGAGAAAATTGGTCGATCGAGAAGGATGACTATGATAAAGAAAGATACATGCCGGGAGGGAAAAAGAAACTACAATTGGGTCTTCAAAAGGGGAAAAGCAAGGAAAAATGTAGACATAGGAAGAAAACACAGACCCCCAAGGTCTTGACAGGATTATGTGATAACATTAGGCTCCATGGGGGATGGTATGCTCCCTGCGAGCTACTAATAATGTGCAGCTTCAATGCCTTGTTGTTGGGTTGTGGATTCTTTATAAATGCTGAAAAACAAACAGGAAAACAATATTTAAAATCATAGGGGAGCCACTTGTGGCTCAAATAAAGAAATTCTTTAGGAAATTCCTATTCACAAGGCTATTAAAAACCTCCTTCCTCTCCATATCCTTCAACCTGTAAGTATTATTTAAAAACACTTCATAGATTTTGAAGGGAAAATCCAGAGGGCTTCAAACTTGTTGTGATTTCCTCTGTCCTGTCTGTGTGCATCCCATTTAAGCACTAGATCTCCCATATGGAAATCTCCTTTTCTCTCCTTTCTGTCAAAGGCCTACTTGATCCTTTACTGATGGTCATGATCTCTGTCCATCACCTTCTCTCTAGTCTGTTGGACCTCCACCACTTGATGAATCCTTCTGATCATATTGCCAGGCTCTAATTGATAATCCTGAAATAATTTTTCTACAGGTAGAGACATATGATAAGGAAAAACAACTTCTGTCCCATAAACAAGTTGGAAAGGGGAGATTCCTAGGGACTACTTTGTTGTCACTCGATCATCCCACATAGCGAATTTGATCTTTGAATCCCATGCCTTCTTATTTTCTTCTAACAGTATTTTATTGAGCTTGATCAGATTTTTTTTAGAGGACTCTACCAGTCCATTTCCTTGGGGAGAATAAGGAGTGGAGTGAATTAATGAAATCCCAAACTTCTCACAAAACTTAATCAATAGCTCAAAATTGAAGGATGCGGAATTATCGGTGATAATTCTGTTAGGACAACCAAACCTTACTATGATATCCTCTAGGAAGATGATAATTACCTTGTGAGAAGCGCTCCTCGTGGGGATAGATTCTATCCACTTGGTGAATAATTTGTGGCAGTTAGGATCCGCCTGTGATGACCACTTGAAGGAGGATGAATCTCCCCAATGAATTCCAACCCCCATTTCTGAAAGGGTCCTGAAGCTACTATAGGCATAGTGGTAGAGATTTGAGCTATTGATTTCCTGAGAATTTTTTACATTTGATGCAAGCTATGATTTTTTCACAAACATCGGTCAGTAAGGTGGTCCAGTAGCACCCATCCCTGAGGATTTTTTAGGCTGTGGTATTCTAGAAATGGTGCCCCCCACATAGGCTTCTATGAAAATCAAACATAATCCTTTGAGCCTCATCTGGGTCTAGACATCTCAGAAGCACTCCTAGACAGTCTTTCCAATACAAGACCTCGTCAAGAAGGCAATATCTGATTGCTTTGAGCTTTAAATCTCTTGCCTTTCTTTTCCCCATTTCATCAGGAGGCCTTAATTTTTGTAGAAAATATATAATGTCTCTATACCAGGTGCATTTTGCTAATGGTAAGTTGTCTTGAGAAATTTTGTTGGACAACTCAGCTTCCTGATCATCTGAGAAATCATTGACGAAGTTAACCCCCAAGGATTTACAATTAGATTCAGCCAACAACTTGGCTAAACCTTGGCCCTTAATTAGCTTGGTGGGTTTTATATCTAGGTCAAACTTAAGGATTTTGGTGATCCACTTGCTCCTTCTCCCGTCTATGTCAGGATGAACGAGAATGTTCTTCACAGAAGCTGAAGGAATGTATGCAATGACCTTTGAATGTAGAAGATAGACTCTAAAAGATTTGAGAGATTTCACTAAGGCATAGGCCTACTTTTCCATGATGTCGTATTTCACCTTGGTGTCCCTCAGTGCTCTACTAAAAAAGGAATTAGGTTGCTCCAGCCCTGCATCATTATTTTGTAGTATAACAACAACCACTGTATCAAAGGAGGCGAAAGAAAAGATCAAAAAATCCTTGGAGTAGTTAGGACTGATAAGCACAGGTGCCTGAGTCAATGCCTTTTTGATTTGGTGAAAGGATTCCCTAGGTTTAGAAGTCCATTTTATTTCATTTTCCTTTCTAAGCATGACTGTGATATGCTTCACCAACTCAACAAAATTTGAAACAAACCTCCTTAGAAATTTAATCTTTCCCAAAAAAGACTAGACTTCTTTCCTATACCTTGGGAGTGGCAATGTTTGGATCACTTCCACCTACTAGGATCGATCTTGACTCCCTCGGCTAATACTATGTGGCCCAACAACTTTCCCTCCTTCATGGAAAACAAAGATTTTTTGGGATATAAGGAAATACCAAACCTTCTACATTTCAAGAAAACCTCCCTCAGATGACAACAATGCTCTTTATCAGATCTGAAAAAGACTATTATGTCATCCAGAGAGATGACCACAAACTTATACTTCTCCCCAATGAAGGCGATGTCCATGGCTCACTGAAAGGTTGCTCCTACATTCATTAACCCAAAGGGCATTTTGGGATACATGAATGTTCCCCAAGGAGTGGTGAAGGCTATATTTTCTTTGTCTTTAGGTAAGACGAAAATTTGGTTATAACCAGAAAAATCGTCAATCATGGAAATCCTTGATGCGCTAGTTACCCTTTGTAAAATATGTTCCATTTTTTACAAGGGGTAATTTTCTTTCTTTGAGCTCCTATTCAGGTTTTTGAAATCGAGATCGAGTCTGATTTCTCCATTTTTCTTTCTCATTGGGACCAAATTGGACACCCATTTAGAATATCTCAAAGGGACGATGATTTGGGCATCCAACAACTTTTTTACTTCTCTCTCCATGACAGGCAGAAACATAGGATTAATCTATCTTAGCTTCTGCCTAAATAGATTAGCCTCTTCTTTCAGTGGTATCTTTTGCTCGATGACAACTATGTCATATATTTTTAGGTCTTCATAAGTTCATGCAAATACATTAGCAAATTCCTTTAACAACTTAGCATACTCGACCCTTCACTCCCTTGACAGGATGCTTGATATCTTGACAAACTTAGGATCTTTCTTTGTACCAATATTGCATTGAGATATGTCAACATCATCAATCGACCTCTCAGATTTTACTGCCACATCATTATTGTCAAATTTCTCTCCAAAGGGAATAGTCCCTTTGGAATATGATTGTTGTGTAATTGTACAATGTGATGGTTAGCAGTTTTCTTTAAAAATACATCATTATGGGAGCTACTTTTAGGTTCATGGCCCTGGTCTATTTGTAATGCAGAAAATTCATCAACTATCTCCAGGAATCTTTTGATCTCAAGATCATCCTCAATTACCTTCCAATGCTTGACATTGTCTAATATAGAGGGTCTGTATTTCACTTCTATATCATACCTGATCTTGGGTGGCAGGGGAAATTTGAAATTACTTGCTAAAACAGCTAGAGAATCAGTAAAATAAATGAGATGAGTAAGGGGGAGAAATCCAATAATAGTAGTCCCAATAGATATAACCTCAGATCCAAGAAGAAATATAGAACACCTAATGTTCCTGAGCATCCTACTAGAGCATAGAATCCTCCTAAAGATGTGGCAGACAAAAACACAGGTAAGAAAATCCAAGCCCCCTCTTCAGTGGTCTAGATTCCTGGTCTTGAAGTGAAAGAAATCCCAAATATGACATCCTCTTTTAATTTTGAGCATGAAATTCAGAAAATCTGAATTCTCATGCCCCTTTCAGAGCTAGTCAAACATGAGGATTTCAAAAAGATCCTCTTTAAGATATGAAATGTTCATTTCTCCTTTGCCTGTGAACTTGGATAACTTCTTAAGGTAGCCATCCACTGGGTGGGCATTCAAAGGATGAGGAAAAACAAGGGGGAATACCTAGCAGCTATAATAGCCTCCATTCTAGTCATAGGGGGATTTGCTCCTACCATAGGGACAATAGGTGGAGGAGAACTAGGAGGGGAAGGAGTTCGAACAGGGGAGACTAGAACTGAGCTTCTGGGAGGAAAGGGGAACAATAGAGGATTTAGAGAAAAGGCTATAGGACTTGAGGGAACAGAATATTCTCTTCGCACAGTAGCAAAAATAATAGGAGGAGGGGTGGTAAAGCTCGCAGTAGGGAAATATTATGAGGTGCTAGGTCTAAACCATGGTACAAATTTAGGGGAGAGAGGATTGACAAGGATTTTTCCCTTTAATCCTAGACCAGGGGGGGTAAACTCAACAGGAACACTCCCAAAATTTAAAATTCGAGAAGCTCCAACAAATGATATGACAAGGGAATGAGAAGCAAAAAATGGATTTTCTAAAGAAGGACCATGAAAATCATTAGAAATACCTAGTTTAGCAGTAGAAGCTCCTTCTCAAGGGGCCTTTCCCTTTTTGATAATTTTCTCTAGGTCAACTTCAGGTGTTGCTAAAGGTAGTTGTGTAGTAGATCTCATGTGTCTGCCTCTAGAAGCCACATCTGAAACAATGGAGTCGCCAATGGATTTGCCTCAATGGAGAGACAATAGTGGAGTTTCCAGGTGGATAGTAGAAATCTTCAATGTACTAGGTTCTGATGCACCCTCAGAATGAGTAAGCTTTGTCATTCTACCCATGGAAAATCTTCAATTTCGTCCCCAGAAATGACGCCATAAATGTTAGCACCAAAAGTCACTCCTGAATTACAGCAGGAGTAAGGCCGATACCCAATAGTTTTATATGTCATAGGTTTTTTATAAAGGGTGACTGAATGGGAGTAAACTCATAACATCAATGTTTTATATTAGAAAACTGGGTTGGAAATATAGAGCTAGGTGAGGTCTTGATCTAACTTAGGCCAGTAAGTTGCATAGCGGTGAGTTGGTGGCGGAAAATGAGAGACGAACGGAATTCTTCTTTGGACATCCAGTCTTCCAGCAACCTTTGGAGTAAAATTCTTAGGTATGAGATCCTCTTAGATATGAGAAACTTTAAGAAACTTAAAATGCTACAAGAACTGATATAATCAAACCTACATTATATAGTTATTACAACACCCGACTGGATCATCCATTCTCGAGATTTAAGAGTCAGAAGAAAAGATTAAGGAAGAGGTTGGCTGCCATTAAACAAGAAGTCTCAAATATCAATCTATAACCAGAGAACTAGAGTCCTTGCTAAAAATTTATAATTGGGAGCTTAGCTCTACCATCGATCCTTACAAAATATCAAAATGGAGTATATATACTCAGAGCAATTCTCCCCCTAACAATAGGAGAGTTGTTGAGAGATTACATTTAAGGCTTTACGAGTGCATGATCTTCTTGTAGACTGTGCATGCAATCTCCTGTCTGACACTGGTTTAGATCGACATGGATCTCATAGGGAACCTATCCACAGAGGTACGATGAGTTGACTACTCAAAACCTTCCATGCCTTCCATTTATGGGTTGAGCTAAGGTTTCAACCACCTACTCAACTTTCATTAACTACTTTCTTCCATGGAGAGTGGTCGAGACTACAGGAACAAGAGATGACCATGTGCCTAATCTCCAAGGCTCGAAGGCTAGCTTCCTTTTCTTTTGGCTCCACCCTCAATGTAACCCAGGGCCATGACCCCGCACCTATGTTCAAAGGCACTTCGACATTTCTCTTTTTGGGGACTCCTACACGCTATGTCCAGGATCCCCTATGCCCGACATTGTGAAATCACCCTGCCCAAACCAATGGTTAAATATTCCTTCAGAATCGATGGCCAAGATCATTTCCTTAGCCGAACTTAGTATTATGTGGACTGAACAAGTTCTTATATTTCTCTTGTCCCTACTTTTCATGTGACTGTGGGTTGTGACCTCGCCTAAAAACCAAAAGCACTTCGTGAATTTTGGGTATTGGCGATGGGAAGGAGTCAACTCCTCATCCTTTAGACTCTCGATTGTCAACATTGTGATGGGGCTTAACTTGTGTTAGTTCCTACCTTATCTCTCGTCCATATGGTCACCGGCTATGACGCGGGGCTAAAACCTTGGGTGCTTTGTAGTTTCTCCTATCTATTGACATATGCCCTTCTAGTTTCGATGGCTCAAATTAAAACTGGCATTTTGGGTCTTTCTTTTCCACGCGATGAATGCTAGCTTCCTTCCTAGACCTGATTTCTCTATAACAAGGGGCTAGGACCATGGGCCCAACCCCTAGGGGTTCCGTTATTTTGTGTTTCAAGGTTTCAGGCTATGGGTGCATTTGTTGACGAGAAACCCGAAATGATGACTCCTGAAAAAGTTCAATAAGTTACCACTTGTCCCCACTGGATCGGGTGGCTTAGGTCATTCCAGGCCTCTACATGACACAAACCTTCATGCAACTTCATGGCCCCAATTACCCGATGACCATTGATCTGTTCCAACGATGGATCCTTGCCACTGAAACTAGTCCTTCCTTGATCGCTTGATTTGTGTCACTATTCAACCGTTCTCAGTTCTGCAGATAGTGAAAATGGAGACTTGGCCAACCAAACTTAGTCTTGGGAAGACAAAGGTTCGTTGATGGAGGATAGAAGGAGGAGAAATAGACCATTTAGAAGAGATAGAGGAATTTCAGGACCAGTCTCTTTTGGGCAAATTAACAGAGAAAACTAGTCGATCAAGAAGGATGATTGTCATAAATAAAGATACATGTCAAGAGGGAAAAGAAAACTACAATTGGGTCTACAGAAGGGTAAAAACAAGGAAAAACATAGACATAGGAAGAAAACACAGACCCCCATGGTATTGACAGGATTATGTGATAACATGGCCTATGACTCAGATTGGAGTTGGATTCATGGCCCCTTCGACCACAAAGGTTATTCCCATCGTCTTTAATGATTGTCATGAATGGACTCTCTTATGGTTCAGGTCCTATACTACTGAGTTGTCAGTTCTCTATCAACCAACACTTAGAAAAAACAAATGAACTATGTGTTATGGCACAATACTGCTCATATGGACTCTATTACTAAATTTACAAAATTTTAGAAACAAAACAAAAATCAAATCTATCTATTGTACAAGCTCCTTCGGATTGGAGTGACTGCCCTTCTTTCTTAGTGTTGATATAGTTAGGTCTTTAGGTGAGTGCCATTCACCCATAGCGGTCTTAGGACACCATCCAATTGTGCGAGTCTGACTACTCCTAAGGGTTAGGTGTTTGCAACTATGAAGGGTCCTAACCAATGCATACACAACTTTCCAGGATGCTTCTGGTATCGTTTGTCGTAGAGTAACACCTTGTCCCCTTATGTGAATACCTTGGTCTTAATGTGTCGGTCATGCCAAGATTTTTGTCTTTCCTTTACAACCGATTGATGGAAGTCTACTAGAAATCTGGTTTCCTCGATTTGTTGTAGCTCCACAAGTCTCTGCGCCCCTGATTCCTCTTCTGTCATACGTGTGACTTGTGCAATATATAGGCTTGGAGTGATGAACTTTGTAGGCACGATGAACTCTCTCCCATAAACTAATTGGAATGGTGTGTATCTGTGGAGTTTCTTTGTGGTTTTCCTATAGTCCCATAGGACAACTATAACTATATCATCCCTATCCTCTCGATTTGTGCAACAGACCTTTGTTAGTCCCTTTTCTAGAATCTTGTTGAAGGCTTCAACTATTTCGTTGGCCCGTGGGTGGTATGGAATGATCTTGTAATGCTAGATTAGAAATTATGTTGTAAGTGTTTCTATAGTGTTTCTAATGAAATGATCTCCCTAATCATTGGTTAGGCTCCTGGGACATCCGAATCGGGTAATTATATTCTCGAAAATGAACCTGGCACTAGTGTCTGTCAAACACTCCTGTACCACTGTTGCTTCTGCCCAACGGGTGAGGTAGTCACTTGCAGTAATGATGTACCTGGACTTTGAATGTTTAGATGTGGGGTTTATTGGTCCAATGAAGTCAACTGCACATTTCTCAAATGCCTGTAGATCTCTAACTATTTGTAGTGGTAGTTCATCTCGGTGGGACAACTTGCCCACCCGTTAACAAACATCACACGATCTAGCGTATACTTTTGCATCCTTGATAGTGTGGCCCATAAAAGTCCTACCTGTAGAAATTTTTGTGTCGTGGCATTTCCTCCTACATTGCCTTCTGTGATTCCACTATGGCATTCCCAGAGTATATCCTGCCTTTCATGATCCAAGACGCATCGTCTTAGGATGTTGTCTAGTCCTATTTTGTACAATTTTCTAGCGATTAGTTGGTAGTCTGTTGCTCTGATGACCATATGGTGTTTTTGGGTTGCAGACTATGTTTCAGGACAGACCCATGTACTGAGAAAGATTTATATGTCCTCCAGATATTTTGGTATGGCCTCAATCCTGAACAAGTCTGCATCTGGGAGCTAGTCATCCACTGCTCTGCCACTTTCTCTTGACTCTAGCCTAGATAGATGGTTGGGTTCGACGTTTCATTGTCCCGGCTTGATGATGACTTCAAAGGAAAATTCCTAAAATAACAACAACCATCTACAAATTCTCCCTTCTAGCACAAGTTTATTAACTAGGTCACTAGTACATATGACCAAATTTGCGATGGTTTTTCGTTGATATTGCCACACGTATCCATTGCAATTTCCACGAAAGCCGAGATTTTTTTTCATCGCAATAATTTCGTCACTATATCCATGATCTAGGTGTGCGTGGAAACATCGACAAAATTATCTCTCCACGTGTCACCACCTTCAATATCAGTTAACCCTATGCATCGTCGCAATTACGACGATATTTCGTCGCAATAACAATGAAGAAATGTGGCAATTACAACGAAACTTTGTCATAATTGCATCACAAACTTATGCCAATCCAATAACTTACAACGCAGTTGCTGAATGTGTGATGAAAGTATGCCATAACTTGTGATGAAAATCTGTTCTAATATCGACGAGTGTAATATCTCAAAACCAAATTTATGACGCACATGTTGTATATGCGATGAATATTCATGGCAAATTGCGATGAAGTTTCATCACTATAGCGACGGTTGTGGTAAAACAGTAATTTTTTTCCGACGAATGTGCGTCGATATTGCGACGATGACTTTAGGTTTAAAAAAAAAAAATTACATGAAATATGGTATTACCATATTACATTGTAATATGGCATTAGTATTACATTGTAATATTGTAATATATATAT
>SNQJ01S0036727.1:21777-36860 GCA_010110895.2 Picea sitchensis
TTTTGCAGAAAAATACTTACAATTCATCAAGAAATAACCATGCAAACCCTAGTTGTAACACCTTCCTTCAAGAGAAACACCATAAAATGCCAAGAAATGCCTTCCTTCAACAAGTGCACCTCACTAAACCAGCAAAATACCCACGTAGGGCGCTAAAAATCAGACCTCACTAATAAGTGAGTGATGAATCATGATAAAATGAGGCTAAAACTCCTCAATATATAGTGTATCAATGACCTAATTTACTTTTTAGGTCATAAAAAGGCCGACAAGGCCAGAATATCAAAAGTAATACTGTTTTACATTAAATGTTCATTTTAAAACCCTAAATGAACAAAAGTAAGACGTCAAGCCCCCTTGAGGGAGACGTTAGCCCCTTTTAGGGAAAATGCAACACCAAAGAGAAAAACGTTAGCCCTTTTTGGGCCTCCCAATCATGCCACACGTGCCAACTGCCCTATCAAACTGTTACATGCTCAAGGTGACGTCATGAGCTCATAGGTGACGTCCTGGGCCATCCAGGGAAAACATTTCACTGGAAGTGGGTCAACCCCCCTAGGTCGGGCTCTGCCAAAGTGCCTCTGATGAAACGTCCTCTTCTTCTCCGGTGCAAAACCCTAATCAACCACTGTCCTGTCTCCACCCCCTGATGGGGTCTCAGCATCCATCTAGTGGGCTCTTCAACCCCATGGAGGTCCGAGCTGATCATCTCCCCATGTGTACCGGTCCAAATGGTACCTGTCCGTCGGGCATGGTCCTGCACATCAAAAGCTATGCCCTCCATGGGCTCATTAGTCACAGGGATCATAGCAATGTCAATCACATCTCATCATTTATATTATTAAACATATGCATAAAAACCCTGATATATCAGTCAATAGCTCAAAGACATTACAAAAACCTACAATACAAGATTGAAGAAAAAGTCAAGACATCCTATTGGGCTAGTATCCACAAGAAAAGGGAAGTCTCCAGGAAGGTTTCATCCAAGCCATGTAAGTGAGGTGATGTGGCTAGGGGATGTCCAGGCATGTGGGTGGAGTGAGAGCTAGGGATGCATAATGTTATCTGTGGGTGCCTTTGTAGAAGGCGAGTTGTACCTGTCATGAATGCAATTTTTCCAAGCCTGTTCTTGCCTTCATTCTTTTCTTTTATTTGCTTTTTCTTCTTCTTTTTCTTTTTATTCAAGGGCTAACCAGAGGACACTGCCTTAGCATGGTGACCAGAGCTAGCAGTGTTACCCACAAGTACTTTCACAGAGATGAGAAGGTTGGCTAGTGATGAGACCCCCTTTCCCTTGGCCATGCAACCAAAGGTCACTGCCCTGGCGTGGTAACCAGATGGTGGCAATGTCATACTGTTAGGTACCCATGAACCTAATAGGTTGGCTCGTGATGAGACCCCCTATCCTCTTGACTAGGTCTTGTTTGTTATTTTCCGGGTCCCTCTCGTTTCTTGCTGAGAGGCATTTTATTGCCTTTCTCGGGGATCCCTGGGCGAAGCATCTCGAGATTTTATTTCTAGGCTTTTATCTTTTACCAGCTGCTTTTACCTTCTGGGCCTTTAGCCCCTTCTTCCCACGAGATAAGGTGCAATCCTACAAGCAGGTCAACCCAATGCCCGGACAAGGGGAATGGGACAAATGAGCAGGAGATAAGATGAAACAGTGGTGCTATGATGGGAGCGGACGATGGCTTTTCAGAAATCCCCCCAGTAGCAAACCAAGACCTATGGGCACAGGCTTGCTAGGGCACCCCGTCAATCTCCCCAAGCATGGTCAAGTGGGCTAATGTAAGATCCAAGTAGTTGTTAGAGATAAAAGGAATCAGATGCATATGTTTAAAGGTTTCAATGATCAAAAGTGACACATACCATGATACCTGGACCAATTACCTCATGGAGCAAGAGCCTCTTCTGATACAGGACCAAGCCGATGGTGATGGATCCTACTACTGCTGACAAGATAAAGCTGATGGAAGAAGAAAAGGATGGGCCCTCCAGGGCCATGCTCAGGTCAATCCTGCTCTCGATACTCTATGTCTAGAACATGCGGGCCTCGAGACATGATCTCCTAGTTATCCCTAAAAATCAAGGATAACAGTATTAAAGTAGGCCCATCAATCTTTTCATGGAGTTATGAGAGGTAACAACATGCAAATGCACTTGTGAGAGTCGAATCAATGGAATGTGTCAAACTACAATATTGGTTTTATGTAGTGCCCCACACTTGCCACGTTCCCTAGCACTATTGGTAGTGATGTCGTTGATGTATGATCCATACCCTACAATGCAGTACCATATGATAGGCATTGAGTGATTTAGTACAGTTCTAGTCTGAGCTAATCACATGTTTCCATGTGTACAAGGGCTAAGTAATTGTGCCACTTGTAGATGCCAACTCATTCATGCTTGTTCTCCTTATGTTCCTCATAAAGTTACCATACTTAGAAAATTATCTCGTTCTCCTTATGTTCCTCATAAAGTTACCATACTTTGAAAATTATCTTACTTCTCCTTAAGAGCTCATTTCACAATCCCCTCAGCCTTAATAACAAACTCTAGCACTAACAAGGTTTTTCACAATCCCCTCATCCTTAATAACCAACTCTAGCACTAACAAGGTTTTTCACAATCCCCTCCTCCTTAATAACCAACTCTAGCAGTAATAAGGTTTTGACATTTTCTTATATTTATATCTTATTTTATACTTTCTTTTAACTAGACATTTAGCTTTTAGCTAAATACTTGAATTTTTTTTCACTTTTAATATTGATTAAGAATTGCTCTTACACACACATTATATATAGGAAGAATATATATTTTTATTCTATTCACCTACTTTTTATGATCATTTATTAAACTTTAATAATAATAATAAAATATTATTATCATATCAACTTCCTAGACCTTATTATCTCCCCCACCATGCTTCTCAAAGATCTTTCGATCTCTATCGACGATTTATACATCTCTCAACGACAAGATCGTGCAAAATGGCGGAAAGAAGATACCTTGCAAAATTCAATCTTCTCAATTTGGGCGATTGGGACTTCAGAATTCACAATGTGAGCTCCTTTTATTACAGAGCACCTCCTAATTGGTGAGGATTTTGCCGCACATTGTTACCCTTCTTTAGCTGCATCGGCTTCGCGTGTAACACTTCAAGTACCTCCGAGGCTTCAAGAGTGACGGCAATGCATCTTGTCCGCTCAATGAAATTCCTACAAGATGTAGCCACATGGCGCTAAGTGGTCCGCGTTCACGCTTACACTGAGCTCATCGTGAGCCTCGGAGAAGTAGACTCTCGGGGAATCCATCCTTGGATTAGACATATGTAAAAGGAGCTTAAGATGATGATATGATGACGTTATCAAGGGTTTGGGATCTTATGTTTAGGAATTTTTAAACTCTTTTTAAGGGTTTTGAAACCCTTCAAAAATGGAAAAAATTATGTACCATGCAGTATAGTAAAGATTGTTGTATATAGACAAGATAAAAAAAACATACTACTAATCATTCACTTAGTATATGGTATATATCATTGTATATCATAACTTAGTACATGATGCAGATGTATATCACTGATCCTGAATAATCTACATATGACATCTACACTAATGAAACCTGCCATTCTAAAAGAATATTCCCTCCCATCCTAGGCCCTCCTTGGAAGTTTAGGACAAAACGACTTTTTCCCACGAGATCCAAGGCATACGAAATGCAAGAAAGAGCATATGAATCTGCAAAATTTTGAGCAAGTGATCCAGGCGTGTTGTGTTGAGCCTGCAGTTTCAAGTAAGTGTTGAATGCCCAATAAACAAGTAGATTCAATGCACACCTTCAAGAGAACGAAGGACTAGAACCTTGTGAGCTTGATATTGGCCGAAGTTAGAAGACTATAAACAGTAGATGAAACAAATAAAGTAGACAGGGAGTAACCTCTCATCTTGCAACTAAAGCTGCCAAAGATCGAAGAGGGCAAAACTTAGAGAAGAAAGACAAATAAACTTCCACAGCTTGAAAGAATCCTAACCATGGTAAAATTTTGATTAGCCCGTGAATGTATGGATAGAAATTGAAACCGCTTAAATTTTCACCGCCAGTGCTGCATTCCACCAGTAAAGTAGGAAATATTGAGATCCTCGGTGGACTGACTGTTAGGCTTGGGCAACGTTTTACTTCTAAAAAAACATTCTGTTATGCATTTGCCCTGCAATGCACAGCGTACATGGACGAAACAAAAACAAGAAATACTAGTTTGCACGTTCTACATCGAAACCATTTACAATTATTTAAAAACAAAACACCATGAGTACATGAATATAGAAAATGACAAAAATCGTTTGGAGAGGTGTCCTCAACAGTTTTACCCGTACAACTTATATTCGACCAATTATTCAATTCAATTTCACGGAAAAGGATTCATAGATAATCATAAGATTTGCACTGGAACAAGCAACGTACCATGAAATAGAGAAATGGAAACAGAGAAGATATCGGAAGAGCTGAAACAGGCAAACAAAAACAAAAATGTTAGCATTTACTTATTTCACGTACAAATACTTGGAATAAACACTTTTTACTTATTTCCCCAAATAATTGAATAAAAACTAACATATGTCTTTTGTCCTCTACGCAGGTTGTTGAAAATGCAAAGAAATTACAACCATCGAACTTCATGCCATTATTCTAAATAATGTGATTTAGGACATGATGACGCTGCAAAAAGCAGTAATAACTACAGCTATAGCGGGAGGAAATTCTAAATATAAACAATGCTGTTCGGAATGATCCAGTGTAATAAAGTAAATTCCAAATAAAAACAAAGCCGCTCGGAATGATCCACAATTAGGGTGGGTATAAATTATAAAAAATTTATGACGTTTTTTTTTTTAAAATTGTTGTTGCATTGAGTAATTTAAATATTAAATATGATGTGTTATTTAAATATTACATATTATATTATTATGTATTATTTAAATATTAAATATTAAGTATTATATGTATTTTTTTAATCATGATTAATAAGTCTCAATTAGTGGAGTATTTATTGATCATGATTTAGAGAAGGTTTTATTAGGGTGATTTCTATCACACTGCAATAAAGATGATGTAAAATCTATCATCCCACATCCTACTCAGTAACACAATAGCTCCAGCCAATTTTCAATAAGACTTAGTAGCTCACCATCAAAAAGAAAGCTCTCAGAGTCCTTGATGATATAATATATATGTCGTACATATAAATTTTTAAGGAAGAAATAACAAGAAATGAATGATAAACAAGATAAACAGTAAGACCTATTAAATAGTCCCACTACTTATTAAAAAGTCAGATTTTACATCTAACTCAAAACTATTTGAACTAACCCTATATATATCTATATGGTAAATTTTCAACTTTTTCATAAAATGATTTAAATTTTTAAAATTCAAGACCTATTAAATAGTCTCACTACCTACTAAAAAGTCAGATTTTACATTTAACTCAAAACCATTTGAACTAACCCTATATATACCTATATGGTAAATTTTCAACTCTCTCATAGAATAATTTGATTTTAAAAATTCAGACCTCTGTAGATTTTAAAATTAAATTTTCAACTTTTTCATAAAATGATTTGAATTTTTAAAATTCAAGACCTATTAAATAGTCTCACTACCTATTAAAAAGTCAGATTTTACATCTAATTCAAAACCATTTAAACTAACCCTATATATACCTATATGGTAAATTTTCAACTTTCTCATAGAATGATTTGATTTTAAAAATTCAGACCTGTGTAGATTTTAAAATTACCAAAGGAAAAAAATACCCGTCACATTTAAACACTGATTCCAATCCCTGAACATGACGTAATAAGTGTATATATTAAACGCGACATGCCACTATTCGCTATTAGAAACATTAAGCACACTTAAAAGGTCGGTTGCTAACCGCTTCCTCCAGGCTGTTCTGTAAAAGAAAAACAAATCTTTATTCTACAAAATTTTCCAACGGCGACTCGAAATAACAAAAAGAAAATTTCCGCAAACAAGCATTCTTCCAGAACATGACATCATAAGCGTGTGTCCTTTTACGGAATATACCACTTGTCGCTATTAAATATTACGAAGCCTTTAAACGGTCGGTTGCGGACCGCTTCCTCCAGGCTGTGCTGTCATAGAAATAAATTTCAGAAGGCGACATATAAAAAGTTGAAAATCCGCGAAACGCGCCTGTTAAAACTCGTAAGTTCCTTCACATCGGTGCGTCGGTAAAACAAAGTTTCGAATCCAAAGAATAAGAAACACTTAATTTTCACATGCGAATGTGAATTCCAAACAATGAAAAACAAAATATGCAGGAGTCATGGAAAACATAGTATTGTCTGAGCGTTTTTATGTTTTTATGAGCGTTTTATGTTTTTATCTTTTTTATTAAGTTGTTTTTATTTTTAATTTTTTATATTTTTTTAATGAGAAAAAATGAATTTTATTTAAAATCTGATTGGAAATTTAGAAAATTTTATATTTTAGTGATAAAAATCGTATATTCTAAATGCTTTGAAATTAATTATGTTGTATCAATTTATACATTCAAAAATATAATCTATTACAGCCATCGGTTCAGTACAAAATAGGGAATCATACAATAAACTACTTGTGGAGGTAGCATTGAACCCCATCATAGTGCTATAGGTATCAATCTTAGAAGAGACTCCAGACTTAATCGTAGGTACTATGGATGAGGTGAATCAAGACCAATAATAACAACTGACACCTTAATTACCTTAGTATCATGATATCAAATACTTCGTAGATATAGGAAAACCTCCTCTTTCATGTCATGACCAAATACATAGAGTTTATCTAAACTGTGCCGCATGTCATTTTCTCATGCTAAGAAGTGTTATATATCGTAGGAGCTTTGAAGGAATGCTACTAAGGTGCATGAATAAAGATGATGCCCATTGGGTACTAAACGAAGCACACTCTATCATATGCAATAGCCACTTTAGTTCTGACTTTAGTTCTCATGCAACTCGAGAACATGAAGTTGGAATCGCTAGTAATCGCGGATCAGCATGCCGCGGTGAATATGTACCCGGGCCCTGTACACACCGCCCGTCACACCCTGGCAGTTGATTTCGCCCGAAGCATCAGACCAATGATCACCCTATCTATATATGTTCAACTAGTGTGGCCCACGGAGGTTGGGGTGGTCTTATTGGCGCATACCACGGTGGGGTCTTCGACTGGTCGGTTGAAGCAAGCTTGACGGAACTACAGGGAATGAAGTAACATCTCTTCCTTGCACTGCACCTCTTGGAACATCATAGAATAGCGGAACAACAGTGCACCCAGTAGGAACCATAGCTAATATTAGAACATCACTGAATGGCAGANTTGACGGAACTACAGGGAATGAAGTAACATCTCTTCCTTGCACTGCACCTCTTGGAACATCATAGAATAGCGGAACAACAGTGCACCCAGTAGGAACCATAGCTAATATTAGAACATCACTGAATGGCAGAACACTTTTCTCGGAAGCAAAGATTGCCAATATTGAAACTACACTTGTAGGAGACCAAATATCGGAGTTTTTATTACTTCAATTTTCCATGCCCTCCTTCCTAGGTCGTCGGGCAAGCGGCTCGTACCTCGCTCCTTTTAATCACGTTTCTCTATGTTAGGCGGGATGGATTCATTGGCTGGGCGGGACTACTCGGTTGAGCTCATGGGCGGGGCTACTCGACTGGGATACTGGGCAGGGCTGCTTGGCTTATAGGCTGGGCTTATGGGCTGCTCAGCTTGGATACTGGGCTGCTGGGCGGGGCTACTCGGTTGGGATACTTGGCTACTCCGCTTGGCTGGGCTGCTCGGTTTGAATACTGGGATTGAATACTGGGATTGGATACCGGGATTGGATCATGGGATGGGATCATGGGATGGATACTTGGCTTGGATATCGGGCTCGGTTGGGCCGGAAACAGTCATTGCTAGTGGTCGCCAATAGCAGCCAGTGATGATAGCCAGTCTCATTGGCAGGAAGGAGGTCACCGATAATAATTTAATGTAAACTTGTAATATCTAATTTAAATGTTAAGACAAAAAATAACAACTATACAATACAACATCAAAACATCAATCAATGGAGAACAAGAATATTCACTATTAAAATTTAAAACAGAATGCTTGCAAATACTAAATTTCAAATTTTAACCGGAAAAATTATAGCTATGTAGAAGTAGAGTTATAAATAGAAAAATATATATGCGGTACGAATAATGTATAAATTTCAATTTTAACATAAAAGACTACATCTATGCAAAATAATAACATTAATATAATATATATGGGCTTACTACACAGAATGTTTGCAAATTCACTAAATTTAAGTTTTAACAGAAAATACAGCAGCTGTGCAGGAGAATAACAATAAATGGTTGAACAAAACTAAATTTTAAATTTTAGCAGGAAAGGCGGCAGCTGTGCTGTAGAATGGTGAAATAAGTGGAAAAAATATTCAGGATAATTGAACAGAATGCTTAACAATACTAAATCTTAACTTTAACAACAGACGGCAGCTGTGCAGATGAATAGCAGCAAATGGTATAAAATATGCATGATAACCGAACAGAATGCCGAAAAATACTAAATTTTGAAATTTTAACAGGAAAGACGGCAGCTGTGCAAGAGAGTAGGAACAAATGGAATATAAAATATGCAGGATAACTGAACAGAATGCGAAAAGATACTAAATTTCGAAATTTTAATAGGAAAGACGGCAACAGTGCAGGGGAATAGCAACAAATGGACTATAAAATCTGCAAGATTATTGAACAGAATGCTTTCACATGGTTTAAACTTTAAATTTTAGTTGCAGGATTAGGATCAATTCGCTGAAAGCTTAAACCCTAGAATGAATCTTAAACAAAACAGAGACGCCGACGCATAAATATTAAATAATCTTTGACAAATAAACTAAATCCAGAAAAAAAGGAAAGAAAACTGCGAGTCTTACAATTGCAGAGCACGAGCAATCCGACGAGGGTTAACTCCTTCAAAGGATAACCTTTTCGCGTTTCTTTAAGCCGCTCCACCTTGCAGCCAGGGCAGTTTTCGTGATACTTCACGGCCTTCCTTAACAGTGGCTCGCATTGATCGTTACGACTGGCCATTTCTCTAGCAGCAACTTTTCCACACCAATAAATCGGAAAAACTTTCACAATATATCGCAAAAACTCAGATTCTAGAGTCTAAACCAATAAATCGCGAAAATTCAGACTTCTTTTCGTAGGTTTTTCAAATTTTTATTCTTGACAAAGAAAAATTAAACAAGCGGCCAGTGAAGGCTTCGAATCTGAAGCGAAAATCATAAATGAGGCTTTAAGTGGACGCTTCGTGATCTGTACAGGCTGTGAAGGAGAGACCTTAAAACATATGGTTTCTGATGTGTGGAGCCTCCTGCTTATTCTTTTCATTAGACGGGCCGCTGTTGTTGGCCAGACATTCCAGCCAGTGGGAGCCTTACGTATTTGTATTTTGCATTGGTTTTATATGTAATGTGGGTCCCATTTTAAAGCGGGCGTGAGTGATGAGTCATCATCATCTGAGCCGAAGACAGGTGTTCAGATCGCGTTTTTGTTAAAGGCTTACGCGTGGTCGGATTACATGGAGCATTGCTGTAGGCTAAACGTTCTATAAAATGATGGTTTTTTTAGGAATGTTTGTTCAAAATTTTTCAAGAAATTATTAGAATTGTAGATTTGAGTAATCCGACCACACGTTGGAAGAAATTGTAATTTATGTTCAAAAGCCATTTTTGTATAATTCTAGTGTTTTAGGGGTTATTCATTTGTTGAATCTATTTCTACTTTTAAAAATAAATTTTGAACAACAAAAAATAATACACTTTTAACTAAACTTTTAACATTTATGATTTCATGATCTTTTATTTTATACTTCACTTGTATTCATAACCTCATCTCAATAACTATTCTAAGTGAAGTAATTAAAAGAAATATTTTTATTATAAAATATATATATATAATATTTGTAAATGATTAACATCATAAAAAAGATAATAACTTAAAATAGTAAATAAGTTAAATGGTTAAAATTCTACAAATTTAATGGAAAGTTATATTTCCTCTTAATTAATAAGAATTAAGAATTTTGTTTTAAAGATTTTGAATACAGATTTTCTATGTTTTAAGATTATTTACATGATTTAAATTTTGAAAAATAATAATAATGAATCATGATGAACTTTATGTCACTTTAAAGAATAAATTTATTATTTATTAAACAATTAAATATATCTTCTTACTCATTTAGTAAAATTTTTATCAATATCCTATTAAAAACACATAATATGTAAAAAAGATCATAGTATGTAGAGAAGGTCCAATGATAAAGAATTTATATAAATAAGATCATAGGATGGAGAGAAGGTCGACTATATAGAATTACATTAAACTTTCAAGTTTTTCCTCCATATACATGAATTTATTTTTTAATTAAATATTTAGTTTTGAAATGTAATGTTTTATTAGGTTAATAATAAAAATTAAAATAATAAAATTTAAAACTTTTAAAATAATTCATTTTAAATTTCACATTAATATTTTACAATTAAATATNGAGAAGGTCGACTATATAGAATTACATTAAACTTTCAAGTTTTTCCTCCATATACATGAATTTATTTTTTAATTAAATATTTAGTTTTGAAATGTAATGTTTTATTAGGTTAATAATAAAAATTAAAATAATAAAATTTAAAATTTTTAAAATAATTCATTTTAAATTTCACATTAATATTTTACAATTAAATATTTTTTTAAGTGTAAAATAATCCGTGACGATTTAATAATAAAATTTAAAACTTTTAAAATAATTCATTTTAAATTTCACATTAATATTTTACAATTAAATATTTTTTAAGTGTAAGATAATCCGTGACGAATTGTGATATTAAGGCATTTTTGATGTTAAAGTTATCTTTTGAAACCTGATCTCAGCCACAGGTTAATTCGGCAAACAAAACAAAAAATATTTTACAATTAAACATATTAATTAAATGATTTTAGAAAATATATATTTTTCTTAATAAATATTTTTGAAAATATAAAATATCATTTCATATTAATAAGTTTGATATTGAAACTTTAATAATATGTTTAATTAAATATTTAGTTTTAAAATGTAATGTGTTCAAAATGATATTATGTTAATAATAAAATTCTTATTAAATATTTAGTTTTGAAATGTAATGTGTTCAAAATGATATTATGTTAATAATAAAATTCAAAACATTTAAAATAATTCATCTTAAATCTTGCATCAATATTTTACAATTAAACATACTAATAATTAATCATAATTAATTATATCGTAATCCTAATTAATTATATAGTAATTATAAAGTGATTTCAGAAATATATATTTTTCTTAATAAACATTTTTGAAATTATAAAATATCATTTATTTCATATTAATAGGTTTGATATTGACACTAAAATAATATATAGGCTACAATAATATATAGGTGTTGTTTAATTGTTTTATGTTTTAGTTTTTTTATATAAATTTGGAAGAAATTGTAATTTTATGTAAATTGCTTTTCTAATGTATAAATGGATTTACACAGAAAATTTAAAAAAAAAAAAAATATATATATATATATATATAACTTGAGTAGACCTAAAGATTAAAAACATGTGTTTCCTCCTAATAAACCACAAATTCAAATCCAAAAGAAAATTAATCACCGATAATTTATACATTTATATAAAAAAAAATATAATAAAATTATTTATCTTAATAATATTTATATAAAAACATTTTTATAAACAATATATCATAATTACTTATAAAATAAGTTATGATTATTTATTTTAACAATTTTATGTAAACACGTTTTTATAAACAATATATCATAATTAAGTAATAATATTTATGTAAAAAATTATAAACAATGTATATAATTACTTATAAAAAAAAATAAAGTTATCATTACTAATTTCATTTTAATAATAATATTTATATAAAACATTTTAATTACTTAAAAATATCCATTTAAATTTAAAATTAAAATATTCTCATCTTTTCTCACAACTATTCTAATCCTTTTCACAAAATTTAATTTACAAAGTATATATTACTTATATATAAAAGCATCATGAATCACAATTGTATATCCTCTTATATGGGAACATGCCTCATTAAATTTGTCGTCTATACAATGACTTTGGTGTTCTAGCAATTAAATAACCGATAGCCCTAATAAATATAATAAGTACGCAATAAATGCACAATTCATTCTCAAAAAAAATTCCCATTGACCATAACAAAACTTTATATATTAAAATTCTTCATACTATTTTTCCTTTAAATATTAAAACTTATTTTTCTTCAATTGAAATTTATGACAATAATCAAGGCGAGAATTTGAGAATTTGATGTTATGTATAATGTCTTCTTAAGTCTGAAAAGTATTTGATATTTGATGCTATTCCTTGTTGGGGAGGAGTGTCCCTTCCTTGTGGGTGGTGGAAAGGCAGAGAGTTCCGTTCGAACATAGGTAGGATGGCGAAGAGAGTGGGTGAGGAGAGGACTCCCATCCAAGGGTGAGGTTGAAGGTGGGCGATTCCTTGCCTGGGGTAAAGAAAGCTGGTTGAAGGTTCTTCTTCCGAAGGTGGCATGGGCAAAAAGCTAACCTCGATTGGGACGAACGGGGAAACCGTGTTTTCTTTAAGAAAAGAAACATACCCGTTATTCTCATAAGCACGGGGGCTGAAGTTCCCACCGTATTTGCCTCATTAAATTTGTCGTCTATACAATGACTTTGGTGTTCTAGCAATTAAATAACCGATAGCCCTAATAAATATAATAAGTACGCAATAAATGCACAATTCATTCTCAAAAAAAAATTCCCATTGACCATAACAAAACTTTATATATTAAAATTCTTCATACTATTTTTCCTTTAAATATTAAAACTTATTTTTCTTCAATTGAAATTTATGACAATAATCAAGGCGAGAATTTGAGAATTTGATGTTATGTAAAATGTCTTTTTAAGTCTGAAAAGTATTTGATATTTGATAGTTAGTTATACATTTTACATATATAATTATATGTTTTACACATAAATATGATACACATAAAAATATCAAATCTTTGAATTGTATGGATAACTCCTTCATACTATAATATATATTTTTCATATTATAATACATTACATTAGAAACTCAACTAGGGATATAAGCATTTACCATATGAGCAATTGAACAATGAAGTTTAGTTTCGAACTCCCTGTCATAATCATAATCATTCTAATTTCACACTTTTCATAATCATAATCATTTTAATTTCACTCTTTTCATCTAAAATCGTTACCATATACTTCCTCTTTTCATTCTTTTCACTATCTCCATCTTCAACATTGTCAATGCACTTCTGGAAACAAGACCATGCCATTACCATATACTTCCTCTTCTCATTCTTTTCACTATCTCCATCTTCAACATTGTCAATGCACTTCTGGAAACAAGACCATGCCATAATAATAAGAGCAAAATCTATGAGAGTGAGGAGTGCATCCTCTCCGCCCAAAATTGTAGGGTTAAAGAAGATGAAAAATTGTGATGATAAAATTCACATATATTAATATAAAAGCAATTACTATTTAAGAATTTGTATAAAATATAAGATTAAAAACAAACAAAAAAAAATATAAGTTTTCAAATTTTCATTTATAAGAATATGGAATGTGAAATTTAAAGACTAACAATATTTACTATTAATATATTTATAACTATTTTATAATAATAATTAAATTAATTTCAATTTAAATAATTAAAACATATATTTTCATTAAAACTATTTTGACAAATAAAGTATTAAAAGACAATCTATAAGAYAAGAATAATCACACTAAAGCTTAAGTTTATACCAAAATTTTTATGACCAAAAAAAGTTTGGTCATGAAGAAACTAAAGATGGAGAACAAATCTAACTTATTGTACAACATAAAATAGGTTTTTAGCTATTAGGTCAATAAGGATTTGATCAATTTTTATTATCTCAAATATCATTTTAATAAGAAGTGCCCAAAAAATGTTTGGTCATGAAGAAACTAAAGATGGAGAACAAATCTAACTTATTGTACAACATAAAATAGGTTTTTAGCTATTAGGTCAATAAGGATTTGATCAATTTTTAGTATCTCGAATATCATTTCAATAAGCGCCCCTTTGCTTAGAAATGTGAGATTTTAGTAGCACATTTATTCCCAATTTTCTAACACCAAATTAAATGTAAGGTAAATGTCAATCTCTTTTGTTATAGAGTAATCTTATAATAAGATAAATGTTGAATAAAATAAATGTTAAATATTCTTAAACATTCTAAATGCTTTTACCTAAATTTTAAATAAGTGAAGAACTGAAACGATGTTATAGATATTGGAATGACTTTGCAACTTTTTTTCAAAAAGAAAATTTCTCAATTATATTAAGAATATAATTTTTTACATCACCTGGATCACTTGAATATAAAAAACGCTAACTATCCATGCAGATATTTCAGATATTACATGAGATATATGGGTTGAGTTCCAAAAAAAACCTACGATGAGAATGCAAAAAAAAAAAAAACTAAGCCATTATAGATTGGTTGTACATTCTAATCCGCTCAATGATGAAATAGAAACAACAACGCGCAAAAAAAACACATAGTCAAATAGATGTAGCCGCACTAGAACAGTTGGATGTGTTCTTTGGGACCTTTCATGACATTTTGCCAGCGGTAAAAGGAGATTCTTCCTTCAGGTTCCTGATATGATTGTTTTGATAAAGTGTCTGTGTTGTGTGCCCTATATATATGTTGAAAGCTTATTACCTGAAATTCTTTGATTAATTCCAACACTTTGATCTTCCATCCCTCTATAGCACATGCTTGTAATTTGCCTTTTTATTTAGCCAATCTATGACCACCTTTGAATCGCCCAGGATCTGTAATTTGGGATAAGATAGGTGGTGTGCTAATGTCAATGTTGCCCAGACTTCCATAAGTTCATCTTTGGTATT